>VXBT01006576.1:3105346-3199951 GCA_013400235.1 Oriolus oriolus
GGAGAGGAGAGGAGAGGAGAGGAGAGGAGAGGAGAGCTGCAATTGTTGAGATGTGCCAATGCAGATGCTGCAGATGGAGAGGAGGGAGAGTGCTGAAGTCCGCAGACCTGTGCAGTGCTCCTGTGCCTGCAGAGGTGTTAGCCAAGATGTGGAATAGTAATTTCAGGATCAGAGGATAGAAGAGACAAAAAATACTGACTGAAAAAAACCCCAAACTTGGAAAGCTCTGAACCACCTAATGTTATTTTGAAGTTGTCTCTGCTTTGAGTGGACACTGGACTGCATGACCAGCAGAGGTGCACTGCTGTCTAAATTATTTCGTGATTCGAATTTTGCTCCATGTCTGCATTTTAAAATAGAATTCTCCTTTGATTATGTACAGTCTTTTGGGAATTGTATTACTGGCATTAGCCTCATAAAACTGACCAGTCACTTCTCTAAAGCACTGACACATCTGTCTGCAACATGGGCACATTTAAAATGTTACTGGGGTCATCTTCCTTCCTTGGAATTACAGACATTTTCTGACACCTTTGGAAAAGAAAGACTATACTGCAGGGTACAGCTGTCAAATTATGGCTTTGAACATTGAAACTATGTTTTAAGAAGTAGAAAAACATATTTGCTGATCACAAAAGTGGCTCCACACAGGGCAGAAATGAAACAGTTTAAATTTCAGGGAGAAGGACACAGTGGGTATTTCCTGGCTCTGCAGAGTTCATAGCAGTAGTACTACTCCATATAAGCAAGAAGATGCATAGATTTCTGGAAAGACAGCAAGTGCATGTTTCAGGAACATTTACAGTGAGTAATAGTTGAATTTCTGAAAAAAAGCTGCAAGGTCAGTTAGTGCCTTCTGTTAGCACAAGCAGTAGGTAGAGGAAAGGCTTAGTTAATTTTTGAGATTGGTTGGACTTGACAGCTCAAAGTGCAGGTGACATTGTTTGTCTCCCCTGCCTGCTGTGAAAAAGTGGCCTGCCAGAGATTTTGTTCCCCAGGGTTCGGGGTTACCCATGGCTATTTGAGGGTGCAGTGACTGAACAGTGATCAGTGCAAGCACACGAGAGCGAATTGCAGCAGGGCTGGGCCATGTTGCACAGGCCAGGGTGCCCTGCTCAGTCCCGCTCTCCTCTGCTGTGCCCACGGTGGGTATGGCATTTAGTACTGCCCCCACATTTCACAGCATGATTTGGAATAGCTGCCTCTGCTTAAGGTCATGGAGGCATCAGGAAAAGAAACCGTTGTCTGTTTCTTTCTAGAGGCTGGGAGAGGGAAAAGAAACCCACATCTGTAGCTGTCTGCAGCATTACAAAGCCATGGCACTCCCTACTCACTAAAGCACACTTGCCCTTCGGTAGTTTCCACATGATTAATGCTTAGGAAGAAAGGGGTGAGCTCTGCAGAGATCTGTGATGTGGGGCATGGCAAATGCCCAGATTTGACGTCACACCAAGTATCAAGGCAGGACCACACCAGACTTTCAGCCCTGCTGGCTCTACCCCATGTCCAGTGGCTGGATTTTCTCTGGGGTGTCGTATGCCCCTGTGTGCCCCCCAGGGCAGAGCTGGGGAAGGAAGGAAGGAAGGAAGGAAGGAAGGAAGGAAGGAAGGAAGGAGAAGAAGATGGTGTGAGACTGGTACCTGGTTCCCAGTGCCAGTGGCAGAGCTGGACCTGTTGCCACATGGGCCATGGTCCTGCATCCCCTGTCAGCTGCCGAATGAGAATAAACAAAATAACTGAATTTAAAAAAAGAAATCCCCTCGGAAGCAACATGAAATAAAGAATTTACGCTTGCCTGTGCCTTCTAATATAACCATGAAATGGAGCAATTTTATGTATTTATACTTTTATTCTACAGACACCTGCTGAATATTTATTATAGTAATGTCTCTTGTGCCTTTCTGCCTGTTCATAACAGCTCAATACCAGTGATTTGAGCGTTCATCTCTTTAAACTGAAACAAATAGTTACTGAAAGTGCTTATTGCACACAAATTCCGCACATCTTCTGCAGAAAAGGTGATTAAGGGACAACTGTAACTCTAGAATATGATAATGATGCCCTGCCTTTGGGAATGAGCCATAATTAATTAACTGCCTTGGAGTGATTTGATTCTTTTTGGTGGGTTTCAGACAAGCCAGTTCCGAGGTGCACTTTTTATTTTCCTTGTCGGAGGAGTAGCAGCTGCGTAGTAGAACTCAGCATTCCACAGCTGGAAGTCCTGGATCTCTGGTGGTCTGTAAGTGCCTGTAAGCAAGTGCCTGCAAGTTAACAACAAGGACTTACCATGTTTGCATGAAGCAAGGGAAGAAACCAAAGGAGTGATGGTGAGTCACTACTGATGTTGCACCCAAGCTGCCCCCAGCACTGGAGGTGAGGCCGCCCCAGCTCAGAGCAGAGCAGGACAATCCCCTCCCTTGCCCGGCTGGCGATGCTGTGCCTGATGCCCCCCAGGACACGCTTGGCCCTCCTGGCTGCCAGGGCACTGCTGCCTCATGTTCAACTCGCCACTGACCAGGACCCCCAGGTCCCTTTCTGCAGCGCTGCTCTCCAGCATCTCATTCCCCAGTCTGTCTGTATGTCCAGGGCTGCCCCATCCCAGGTGCAGAATCCAGCACCTGCCCTTGTTGAACTTCATCTGGTTGGTGATTGCCCATCTCTTTCTAAAAATTTTTTTTAATTTATTTATTTTTAAATTTTAGTATTTATTTTTATTTTTTATTGGATGTGAGAACTTCACAAAACAGTCTGGTTTTTTGCCCCTGGAAGTGACACTTGGCCTTGGTGGAAAAATAACTGCCTGCTCACTCCTTTGCTTGGGTTTCACAGTTTTGTGAACATGCCTCACTAAGGCCTTCTCAGTCAGATCTCTGGGATGGGGTATGCTGATGAAGACACTGAGGCCATGGAGCATGTGCTTAGAGCTGAAACTGAGCTGGATACCTGCCCTGAGTTCCTGCTGATTCCCAGGGGGGCAGCACCTGAATTCTGGAGCTGATCTGGCCATGGGAGCACACTCTGCTCTGGTTCTTGCTGGAAGAGCTCCCTCAGGATGCTTGTCCTGATTACTCCATCAGAGTGGTGAGCAGCATTTTCATGGGGATTATAGCCAGAAAAAAATCACCATCTATCTTGGCCAAATTTGTGTCTTAGAATGCATTTCCTTTGGGGTTGCTGTACTGGGTTTGCCTGTCTTTTCTTTTTAACACAGGATGGTGAGAGGAGGATTGGTGTGGCAGATAAGGTCAGTGGATCCAGACCAGGACTATGACTAGTTTGGCTGTCTGTTCAGACAGGCTGTCTACTGTTTCTTGGCTGAATTTTCTCAGGAAGTGAGGTATATGGGAGCATGCTCTTGTGCTCTCCCTCTGTGCTTCTCCCACTAGTAATTTTGGATCCAGTTTCAACCCCATTGGACAGGAAAGCAGATATATCAGATAATCAAATAATCCAAAATATCAGCACATATTTCGTGAAAACAGCTAGAGAACTTGGTTTCTCATGGAGGGGAAAAAAGGAGGCCCTGTCTTATCAGACACCAGGGAACCCAGCCCAGGTGGCTGGGACTGAGAGGGAAATGCTGGATGCTGGGACATCCTGGTTCTGCTGCTCTCACAGCTGTGAGGGTCAGTGTGAGTCAGTTCAGCAGTGGCAAGACACAACCCAGACCACCTCCAGTGCCTTGCCAGTAGGGCACTTCCGTGAGCACCTAGTCCTGGTTGCTGCTGCCATTTGTGAATGGCTGCTTCAGGCAGTAGGGGTTTAGAGGAAGGTCTGGCCCCACTGCTTGAACAGGGGTGATCAATGACTGGGACAACAATGCCTTCAGCATCTAGTGGAAGAGACTGCCAGACCCTAACTGGGTGGCTGGGTGGTGCAGTCCCGGCCCAGACACTCCTCTGCACCTGTGGTCTGTGGTAATACTTGGGCATATATGTTGGCTGTACCCATGTTTGTCAGAAGAGGGAGGGAGGCAAGTGGGGACAGAGTGTCTTTCTGTGCTCCAGAGGGGATCATCATCCAGTGGGACTCGGAATGTGCCACTGCAGAAAGCGAAATAGAGCACCAAGCTGTTAATCCTATCACTCTGCTCAGAAACATGGGACAGTGTTTAAATATGGTGTTCACCTTCTTTTTCCCCAAGCTGGGTGCAGAACTGAGGCAGATGGGTGCAGTCTGTATCGACAAGGGCACTCGCTTTCTAAGAAAGAGTTTCGTTCACCCATCCATCTGCTTAGTATCCACGCAACAGCGAAATGGAGCAGCTTTTGCATATTTATACCCTTGTTCAGCCTGCGGCATTATGAGAGCCAAATGACACGATCACAGGGATGTTTGCCCATTTAGAAACACTCCAGCAACCATGGCAGAATAAATGTGAACTGAATGTTATAATTTAATTTTCGTTAATCAGTGGTAGAGCTTCCCTTCAAGATAAGAAGTGGTTCACACACCATATTGAAACAGAAAGCATAAAACCAGGCTTAAGACAGGATAGCCTTTGGCAGGGTGAGAGCGGCTGTGAACAGCTTATTGACAGTGTGGGGATAGCCAGGGATAATCTCAGGGCTTCTGAAACCTTCCCATGAAGAGACAGATTAAAATTACTTCTGTGGATAGTTTCCAGACACAGGAAAGTGTGGACCTGCTAAAATATTTGCCAGTAGCCACTGCTGTGTAAAAGAACACTCTGGCTCACTGGATTTTTCATGCTGCAGCAGGATGTGTGTGACACACTTCTCTATATGTCCAAGATACATGCCCACATACATGTTCAAAAGAGATTATGGTGGATAGAGGCAAAGCAAACACCATGTACAGAGGCAGAAATGGCACATTTTTTGGAAATTTCCTCTGGAATAACATATTTAAGAAGGGAAAAAATGCTGCCCAACTGCAGCCAGAGACAGGAGTGAGAAAATGCGAGAGGAACAGCCTTGCAGAAACCCAGGGCAGAAGGAGAGGCAGAAGGTGCCCCAGAGCCAGAGCAGAGATTCCCCTGCTCCTCATCGTGTGGACTGTGGCGAAGAAGGCTGTCTAGCTGCAGCCCATGGAGATCAGTGGGGGAGCAGAGGTCCACCTGCAGCCTGTGGAGGACTCCATACTGGAGCAGATGAATGCCTGAAGGAGGCTGGGATCCCATGGGAAGCCCACACTCAAGCAGGCTCCTGGCAGGGCCTATGGCCCTGTGGAGAGAGGAGCCCATGCTGGAGCAGATGTTCTTGATATCCATCAGTTCTATCTTTTTCCACTGGTGAACAACGTCAGTGGCAATGTTGGTGCAGTACTGTGCTCCCTTTGACATGCCTTTTCCAGTGTTTCATGTAATCCTGAGGCTGGAGGCTTTGTGGTTGTCTTAACCCTAACCATAATGCTAATCCTAACTCTTGAGGCAGCAGTTCTGGCTGAGAATGAGGCCCAGCACAATGGGTGGCCCTAATTAGAAAGGTGTAGAGGCAGCAAGTGGTGTGGTGCCATGCTCCCTTTGGCATGGCTTTTCCAGGCCCAGTGCCCCTAGAGCTGTAGGCTTTGTGGTTCTCTTCACTCTCACCCAAATGCCCACTGTAGCCCTATTGGCACCTTGGGTTTTGGAGCTGAGGTCCCCAGCATCATGGGTGGCCCGGATTAAAAAGCTGTGGAGACAGCAATACTGGTGCAGTGATGTGCTCCCTTTGGAATGCCTTTTCCAGCCCCAGTGAGCACATTTCCTCGAAGCCTGAACTAAGATTGATGACATGTCTTATTAGGGACTATTTGCATTCAATTTGTTGTGATCAGTGCTTCAGTTGCTTGTTGCCCACCATAAAGTATGGATGGGTCTGGGCAGGAGTAGCTGGAGGTTTTGAGTAGGTGGGCATCCTTGTGGGCAAAATCAGGTCTTTTTTTGAGTCAGCCTTTATAGCTTGTTCCTTTTCCAGCTCTTGTGGTTTAGTTAATTCAGACTGTTGTTCTTAAAATGCACTAAAGTTTGCCCCTCTACTGACATTTATGTTTTCACCTTCAGTCCTCAGCTCCACGATCTGCTGAAATTCTCTCTTCTGTTTCTGCCTCCAATGTTCTGGCCTTTCTGCAAAAGTTCTGGCCTTTGCCTCAACTTTGAAATACTGGCTTTTTTCCATTAACCTCTTTTCTATGGAGCAAACAATTAGTGGCATTGTTATACTGCTTGGGTTGTTTCATAGACCTTAGTCTTTCTCTTCACATCTTCTAGCTATCTGTGCCTGGTAAAATTGTTCTGCCAGAATGATTTTTCCCTTAAGCTAGGGCTGAGTCAAATGCTGTTGATTTATGGGTTCAGTAATTGCCCCAGCAGTTGGTACCAATTCATCCATCACTGCAGGTTTAATTCTGAACCTCAGCATTAGGCTGGTGTCTCAGTCCCTCCTGCATGAGAACTGCTCTTGTATTCAGTACCTGCATTCTTGATTAAAACCACCCCCTCCGGTCCTTGCTCAGCTTTCTCTTCTTCCAAACTGAACACCTGCACCGTGTTAGGGAGAGCAACAGTGCCTCTGCAGTCCTCTGCAGCAGGCCCTGCTCTTCTCCCACAGCTTCTTCCCCCGCTGCTGCTGACACCGGGACGAGGTTTGACAGCACTGCAGTGGGGTTGTGATCACTCCCAGCCGTTCCCAGGGCTCCTGCGAGTCCCACCACTCCTGTGCAGCAGTACCCACACAGGGTCCCAGCAGCCACCACACAGCTCTGGCTTGTGCCAGGCTCTGACTCCGGTCTGGGTCAAACCTGCTACTGCATCTCCTCAGCAGCAGCTCTGTGCCAGCGGTGACCGGGGACATGAGGGAGGTCAGGGCTCCAGAGCTTTGCTGAGGAGAGGTCAGAGGGGAAGGAGGAACCTGGTGGCTGTGCATGAGCCAGCCTGGGATCAGACTGGCTGCCTCCCTCCCCTGCCCAGGGGTCAGTATTCCCCCTGGAATACATCTTGGAGGGCTGCAGCCACAGCCTGCACAGGTCTTCCAAAGACTCAGTCATCCTCTGGCAAACCAAAACTTCAGATCCGTGCTGCTGGGTCTCTCTTGCTATTGTCCTCACAGGTGCTTGTTGCCAAGCTGGATCCTGATCTCAAGTGCCTGCTTTATTAGTTCTTGTAAGCCATCTATCACATGGATGCTGGGCTGGCTCCCCCTCAGTGTGGATGAGGACCTCTGCTGCAGAGTCATGTGTGTTTCTGCCTCAATTCTTTAGTAATTCAGTCTCTTATTTAAAATCCATCTTTCCTTTTTCTAGATCTGCAATTTTTTCTCCAAGCTTTCCCTTTCTCACTTTTAGTAGTCAATGTATCTTCAAATTTCCACAAAGCCCATTGCCAGCAACCTCAATAAGTCCTGACTTTAGTGCTCTCCTGGCACTGTAAATGCTGCTTCTGCTTCCCCTGGAGTACTTTTTGCTCATGCAGTTATCCAGTTGCTGTGGCTAGGCTGATACTGCATGACTCAGATCCTAAACTTTGCTGTGGATGAAGAGTCTGTCTTCTCCCTGGGAGCAGCCTTGTTTGTACCTGGTTTGTGGTGCTTAGTACAGGAGCCCCAGAGAGATATGGGCCTCCCCCTGGGATCTCTGCATGTGCAAGGAGGTGCTGCAAGCAGGACACAGAACTGTGCAGAACAAAGCTTGTATTTACCAGTGAGCTACCAACCCCCAATCAGCACCCAGCCCCTTTGCTGCCACACAGCCACCACCTCGGGGGAAGAGTTGGTCTCTGCAGCCCCAGGGCACATCCTCCATGCTACTGAGTTCCCTTGTTTCACCTCCCTTTTTGCTTCTTGAGCATTTTGTACCTTCCCATGATAGGGCTTTTCTCACAACTCCTTGAGCTGGTAGTGACGCCATCTCAGCTGCCCCGTTTGCCTGTGGTGTCACCTTTGTGGCCTTTCCTGGCTCTGTCCTGCAGATGTCCCAAGGCTTCCTGGTAGCTCTAATAGCCACAGCAACCCAAGCCACAGCCACACAGCCACAAGGGTTTTATCAGAGCGGGGCTCAGGGGCCTTGGGCGCAGACAGCTGGCCCCAAGGAGTCAAGAACATGACAACTGAGATTGCAGACAGAGGTTTACATCCCCAGCTGCTGCTGGAGACACTGCAGCAGCTGCAGGGGAGGAAGGTCTGGTGACCCGCTGCTCAGCTCACATAAACAAATGGGTGCTGCTGGTACCAAGGTCTTCAGGACCACAACATCTCGTTCCTAAGTCCAGCAGCATCAGTTTTGGGACAAGGGGATGTGGTCCACCATGCAAGTTGTAACACACTGAGCAGAGACCTACACTGGTGAGCACTAGGAATGTCATTAAGATTTTTCCCTCCCCCACAGAACAGAAAGGTTTCCTCTGAGCAAAAGAACTGGCAGTAATTGTGGCGTATCAGCAGGATGTTTGAGCAGCAGTGATTACAGGAGTGCAGTGAATAACAGGACTGAGCTGCAATGGTGCAGAGAGAACTGGAAGTTGTGTGTTTTGTCTGTGTATGTAGGCTGGGACATCACTTTTGTAGCTGCAAATCAAGCCCATCTGTATGATTTACCTTCTCCTCCTACTGTCTCCCTTCATTAAGGGAAATCAATCATCCCACTGCTCCGTGATTTATGGCTTTATGTTTTGCTGGGAATGTGTTACAAAGCAAAAAGTGGAAGTTTTGATGTATTAGTAAAACCAAACTTTCCTGCCTAGGGTGAGATCAGAAGAATTTAGTTTCCTCTGGGGTGAATTCTGATGGATTATAAAAATTTCCATCCTCCCCGCTTCTTCCTTCTTCTCTTCCTTAACCTACACCTGGTTATAAAGAAAGGCCTTGAAATAGGTGAAGGCCAAGGCCCAGCCATTTCCCAATCTATCAGCCTGTTCTGGCACACCTTGACCTACACCCTGCAATCACCTTTAAAGTGACACTTTAGTGCTCTGTGGCAGCTCTGCATGAAGCTATGGATGGATGGATGGATGGATGGATGGATGGATGGATGGATGGATGGATGGATGAAGCTGAAGAACTCAGCCCCATCCGAGACTGCCCTGATGGCCTCCAGCAGCTGAGTAGGGTCAGCATGAGCTGTGGCCAACTAAGTCTTCGATGACTCCAAGGACGGAGATGGCATCATCTAGCTGTCTGAGCAGCAGTATATGGTGTGGTCAGTCTTCATCTTCACCAGGTTCATCCAGAAGAAAAAAGGTTCACCCAAAGGAAATCTGACCAACACAGGAGACTTTGTGCTGGGAGGAAATGGAAAAGGAGTTTCCCATTGAAGTGAAGGGGGAAGTGGCTGGCCAAACATCAAGGTCACAGTCTGTGGAGCACTGCAGTGCAAACGTGCTGGATTACCCCACATCCCATGTGTTCTCCGCTCTCAACATGGACAAGGAGTTTTATTTATGTGTTGGAGGAACAGGCCAATGGGCAGGTTACTGGTGCTGTTGTCTGCTTCAGAAATGGAGCGATCATCCCTTAAAATGTGCTGACTAACCCCGGGCAACCCCGCAGACTGCCCTTCATGTACCTCGTAATTTTCCTGGCCCCTGGCTTATGGAGCCTCATAACTATGCCGTAGGAGCACCTGGGAAGGAGAGGAAGGGGATTTGCCTGCCCCCTCAAGCAGGGACCTGCCTCCATTATCCCGTGTCTCTCAGGTCCCCTCCTACCTGCTGTGTCCTGAGGTGCAATTGGCCGGTACTCTGCCTCGGAGTGCCTGGGATGGTCCACAGGGGACACACTGCCCACTGACATTAGCACTGTGTGTGGTCAGGCCAAGCTACAACTCTGTGAATGTGGAAAATTCTACTTTGCCTCCTGGTAAAAAGACAGAAGATAGAATGTTTGTCCAAACCTTGCCTCCTCAGCCACAGTGCATGCCCCAGCCACTGCAGCACACGGTTTTCCTTTATTTCCTCTTACGCGACTCAGAAAGAAATAAAAGAAGATTTCTCAATACTTGAGGGAGAAGAGCAGGTGAATTAAATATGAAGCATCTGTAAATTCAGCAGAGCATAATGGCAGCTGGACCCTGTCTGTCCAGCAGGAGCACCCGACCCGTGGAAAGCATGCTCAGAGCAGGAGGAAGAGCACTGGGATGAAAGCTGGGCATAGCGATGAGACTTCTGTCTCAGACGACCAGGGAAAGGCACAGCAGTGAGCCAAGGACATGTGTAAGCAGGGTCAATAGGTCTGCAGTCCCTGGGCAAGCAGTGACTGTCCAACACTTTCCCCTCACACAGTAACACTGGTGTTGAGCTGTTGAACAGCAAGGATCTTCCTCATTGCAGCCTTATCCAGCCTCACTGAGCAGGCAAGCTGCCATAGTCCCCAGCTCAGCTCATGCTTCTCTCTGGACCTCTGGCAGGTCAAACTGGATGGCTGGTGTCCATGCTGTTCTCCTCAGGCTGCCCCCATCTCCACCGCACTTCTGAGGTTCGTGCCCACATGCAGAGTGGCCAGTGCCCACCTCCAAGCCTGGGGATGGTGGAAGGCACATGCAAACCTGGCTGCTGAGACCTGTTCCTGGTCCCAGGATTCACAGGTGCCCTCTGGCAGAACAAACACCACTTCTAATACCTTCTGCCAGAATGGGATCTGCTGCACCTGCCAGCCAAACTCAGAGAAAAGGCATCTCTAGCCTCCTTAGGAAAAGCAGAGGAGCTGCCAGTCTGTCACTGAAAACACCTTAAAAGAAACAGGGTTGAAAAGCTGCCAGTACTGACTTTATACAAGGGTGAGAAAAGAAGAATGCTGAGCTTGAAGCAAAACCACTGCATTATCCTGTTCTCTTTGAACATATGAACATGTGTTACTCTATTGAAGCACTTGCTTGATTTGCTGTTTAGGGTTTAAATTTTTCTAAACCTGTTATTTAGGCCTCATTTTTTTTTGTTTTTGTGGTGGTTTTGTTTGTTTGTTCTGTTTTGTTTTGTTTTGGGATTTGTTTTTGTTTTTAAAGCCAACCAACCAGCTCATCAAAAGAAGACACTGGAAAAGTAAAATTCCCCTGTGGAATTTTCAGTGTTCGAAGCTCTAAATCCTGTTGAGAACTGCGGATACTGGCATTACAATGCATCATATCAAATAAGCTGTTTGCATCAAGGGATTCTGAAAACAGAGCAGCAGATATTACTAGATACGTTTTGCCTGTTTCTTTATCGAAAAGCAAGTGTAAAGCCTGGGTCTGTAAAATAAACTACACTATCTAGGAGACTATTGTCTCTGTTAATATTAAACTGACATTTGCCTTATCTCATTAATGTCATTTCATCACTGTACCAAATTTTAAGACTAGGAAAATATTCCAAGTTACCGTGCTAAAGTCCCTATCACTATTCCAAGCAGCACATATGGAAGCCAATGAGCACTTCAGCTGAATGACCTGTCATTTTTATGTAATTTGTATTTACTCAAATCATTCTTGCCTAAATAATCCGTTTGTCTATGTTCATGTGGCAAGGGTCAAGTAGGAAGAATTCTTCTTATGGGGTTTTCAAGTAGCAAAGTTACTTACTCCTGGTGATATATTAAAGCAAGTACTTCCAAAAAGTCTCAGCCACTTGAGACAAAAGAGATTAAGTAGTTTGTTATCTTTTCTCCTGATCTTGTTAGAAACTGCCACTTTATTTTACCACCAAAAGCAATACTGTGGGGAATGATTTGTGTGGCAACATGTTGTGGTTTAACCTCGGGCAGCAACTAGGTCCCACAAAACCACTCTGTCACTCTCCCCACATCGGGATTGGAGAGAGAATTGGAAGAGTAAAAGTGAGAAAGCTTGTGGGTTGAGATAAAGACATTTTGATAGGTAAAGCAAAAACCACACAAGGGAGCAAAGAGAGGAATTTATTCACCACTCCTCATGGTCAGGCAAGTGCTCAGCCACCTCCAGGGCTCCCTCACATGTAACGGTGACTTGAGGAGACAAATGTCGTCACTGTGAACGTCCCCCTCTTCTTTCTTCTTCCCCTAGACTTTATATGCTGAGTATGATGCCATACGATATGGGATATCCATCAGGTTGGCTGGGGCCAGCTGTCCCAGCTGCATCCTCTCCTGCCTCCTTGTGCACCCCCAGCATCCTTGTTGGTGGGGTGGGGTGAGAGACAGAAAACATCTTGACTTTATTTTAAGCTCTGCTCAACAGTAACTAAAACATCCCTGCATTATCCACACTGTTTCCAGCACAAATGCAAAACATAGCCCCATACCAGCTATTATGGAAAAAATTAACTCTACCCCAGCCAGGATCAGCACATTCTCCACCCATACCATTTATGTCATGCTCATTTCCCACACTATCCAACACATCCTTGGTAACAACCTGCCTGCCTTCCCGTCCTTCGATACACCTTCCCCTGGTCTATGCACCACCCCTGCAAAACGCACGTAAAATATCCACAAATGTCCACTGTGCTGATTTAGTCCATGAGTTTGGACTCTATCTATTTTGGTGGTCACTCAGGACAGGAGGGTGGTGTGTTGCATGGAATTAGTTAGGCACCAAAGCCAGCTCAGGCCGGGTCACTGCTGCACTGCACTGCTCCTTGCAAGGCTTTCCTGCACTGGTCCGGGGGGTTCCTGCTGACAATAAGCAGCACAGCACTACAGTGAAGAGTGACAGCAAAAAGCAGCCACCAAGGAGCACTAGGCTCTAATGTACAGCCTGGCAAGCAAGCCCCATGGCAAGCACTGGAACCTGTCAATTAGTAGGTGAACAGCAAGAACAGTGATAAATTCAGTCTAGCACATTCCAAACAAACCAGTCATTATCTTGAACCCTTTGAGGGCCACGTAAAAAAGGACTGCTCTGATTTGAACCTAGCTGGCAGCTAAGCACCACATAGCCTCTCACTCACTCCTCCCATGCCAGGATAGGGGAGAGAACTGAAGAGTAAAAGTGAAGAAAACTCCTGGGTTCATATAAGGGCAGCTTAATAGGTAAAGCAAAAATTAATTCTATCCCAGACAAAACTAGCACACAACAAATACAGATTAGCTGACTGAAATAACAAAGTTTCTTGAAACGGGGTCATTGTAGGTGTCAGCCCTTAAGAGGTTTTCAGCTCAGCAGAAACACAACTGGAAGAAACTAGGTGCTTGTAAGGCCCATATCATTCAATGTCAGTGAATGAGTTGTGAATAGGATGACATATGCAGCAGCTATAGTTTTACCAAGAAAAGATTAAAGTGATTTTGCTTGTTAGAAAAATGTTCGGCTTGAATTCATGGCATTTCTGTACAGTTACAGTGCTTGGGCTTACTCAGGAGGATTGCTTTGGGTAGCAACCAAGCACAAACTTCAAGCTGTAAAGTAATGCTGCTATAATGCCAAAAGTGCTGAAGATAGTATGATGTATGTGAGAGACACACATGTGAGGTTAACCTGTAAAATTCAGATGATGTAGTGCTGAAAGAAAAACTAAATCAGGGAAGGCTTGAAAAAAAAGAAAAAAAGAATGCATGAAGGTGAAAAATTCATGTGCACAAAGCATATATATCTATGTCTTTATATGTTTCTAAACCTTCCCCTTAGCTTGCCACTGCAGTTAACATCTTACTCTGCTATGCCATGTTAGAAACCTAGAGAGTACAAGCATGCCATCCCAGGTCATGAGCTAAAGTTGGTCTCGTGCATATGTTTTATCCCTTGATGGAGAGCAACTGCTTTGACTTAGCACTGAAGGGGTATTAACTCATGTCTATGTCCACATTCTGTTGTGTGAACACAAGGCCTCCTAAAGGGAAATACCCTCTGCTCTCTTGAATAACCCAGCTCTTGCTCCATGCACCACAGACATCTTAAATATTCCCTGTCCTCACCAGTCAGGAGCTGGGTCTAAAAACCACAGTTCTCAGGCGCCTGTTACTCTCACCGGTCTTTGAGAGGGATGAGGAGTCACTAAAGCCAGCTGCTCAGCTTCTTTCCCTTTCCCTTCACTGCTGGTGATTTCAGTCAAAATTTTGTACCTAAATATCAGTAAGGTTCTGTTCCCAAATCCACAGATGTGTCTTGAAAATGAACCTTAGAGACTCATGTTTAAAACATTGAAACATGCAGCAGGATAACGTATCATTTTCCTCATTAAAAAAATTCAAATACTGCTTGATTCAATGTAAGTATAGACTTCAAAATCACTGTGCTTTAAATCATGAGTTTGCACTTCTGGAAAATCAGATGTTCTGGTTTTTTTCTCCATGAGGTGGTAGATTTCGTTCCTCTCCTCCCCTTCTTTTATTTTCTTATTTTACTTTCTGTCTTCTTATTTCAAAGACCCTTAGTCCTGTTGCATTTTCTGGAGAGTGAATGTTCTGGTGTAGTAATGCTGCCTGATGTCTGGACCAAAGCTTAAGCCCAAACATTTGCATTTAAGATCTGTGAGGTTCCTGATCTAGGTACTATTTTAATCCCAGTGCTGCTTTCATTTTGTCACTGAGAGAGAGAAAGAATCATTAGGAATGACTCTCAGGAATCTGGAAAAAAAATCCCCACTGTAAAGCATTTTGCAAGGCACAACATTTGTTTTTAAAAAAAGGAAATCCTGCCATGGCAATACTGTGATTAAAATGCCATGGAAAGGCTTTAATAAACATCAGAGACATCGTGGCTATCTCTTGCTTTAATGACCACTGATTAATTATCATACGGTGCTTATGCTGAATTTTTTTTTACAAATTAGAAATTCTGCCTCGGGCCACCAGACACTGCACTCCCAAGTGATGCACACAATGGATGTGCGCTAAACAATGACAGGATTTGGTTCAAAATGCTGAAAGCAAGCCAAAGCAACTGCAGATGCTTGCTCTGTTCAGGGGCATCATCTGCAGAAGGAAAGTAGAGGTTTTCAATCGTCCCGCAGCACAGCTGTACAGGGAGGTTGTGAGAGAGTTACATGGTAGGCACGGAAGACATTTTAATTCTAGAGTCTCTTGCCTCCTTTGGTTAAGGTTAGAAGATGGAGCTAAACATCCCTGCATCTGATTCGTGGCTTTTGGGAGACTGGCAGCACGTGCAGGTAGTGCAGCAGTACACACATTTGTGTGCGCTAAGGCACCTCTCAAGCAGCACAAGAGAAGAGCTCAAGCAGAGAGACTTAGGTGCCATTTCTTAAAGGTCTTGTGGAGTCTGTGATGCAAAATTTTTGCAGCTTGTTCAGAAGTTTATTTAGTTGTCAGTGGTTTCTCTCCTGATTCCTCACTGATATTGTGCTTTACAACAATGCCTAAAGTTTTGCAAAATTTTCTGAATGAAATCAGCAAAATGCATATGCCAAATTGAGATATTAATCTGATAAACTGTGAGTGCAACTTATACATCCAGAGACCTAAGAGCTATGCTTAGTCTTTAGCCATACAGATTTTTCCTCACTAGCATAAAACTTAGAGAAGTCTCAAATTCAAACTCTGCAAACCATTTTTTAGCCCTGTGAATATCAACACAAGTTCTTCTGTTTTCTTACCATGCATCATATGGGCAATAAACCTTTAACCTTCAATGGACAGAGTTCAAACTGTAGTTCTGTTCTCCCAAGTATTTTAGCAAAGGTTATTGTCTTAGCGTGGCATGTTCCCCTGGCTGCATCTCCTCAGTAATCTTTCTGTCTTAAGAAAGAGAAATAAGGTCTTAAGTATTTCATGTGTCTAAAGACTCTGTTAAATCATTTTGGCATATTAAGAACAGATCAGGTGGAAAGTGAAACTCTTTCCCCCCTCTTTTATAATCTGAATTATTCTATATCTACGTTTACCACTGACCAATGATCCTTTGCCTTCCCTTAGGGCATTTTTGGTTTCGCTGTGATGATCTTTTTCTGATGGCAAAATACTATACCTGTTCAAAGAGCAGGTCATTTTGAGGGTACACAGGGTATGTTTACGTGATATACTTGGGTACGTATTTCTTTTGTCATTGGGATTTACAGCATAGCTAATATTTCTCCATGTTTGGTCCTAAGTGACTGCACAAATCTAAGTGACTGCACACTGCTTTTCCCAGAAAAACAGAGTAAGTGGTTACTGCTGAGGCTGCCCAGCTTGGGTCCTTCCAGATGGTGTTGATCAGAGCTACACAGCTGGTCCATAGGTAGCTTGGGACATGCTGAGCTACCCCATAGTTTCAGACTGAGAAAGTGCAACAATTTGTGAGCCTAAAAGCTCGGTGTGTTTTTCTGCACAGACATGCATAGTGCTGTCTCCCTCCTGCAGGCTGCCAAAAGCAAGTGAGCCCTTGCTGGCAAAGGGCAGCAAGCAACTTACCAGTTACTCAATATGGACCAAGACTTTCCTCATATGAAAACTTCAGGAGTTTCATACAAACACCTTATTCAAATGTCATCAGTGTTTCAGTGAGTAATGCTGAAAACACTTCCGTCTGCACCTCAATCTGACAGTCAGTCACAGGGCAACAGGGTAAGAACCCCTTTGTCCCAAGCAAAAATTACAGTCCAGCACCCCCCTCTTTTATGTCTGAGTAACCCAATCACCTCAATTAATTTCATGTGTCTCTGTGAAGGTTATTTGTCACTTAGAGCAATTTATCCTCAGGTGCTTACTGTCTACTCCAGTAATTTGCTGTTAATTACTTGTTTATTTATACAATGTTACTAATAAAGGGAATGTGGGGGGATCTCACTTAGCTTCCTGAATAAAAGCCATCTGTTCGGCCATATTTACCCGTACTAACTCCTGTTTTCCTGGCTATAGAGTTGTTAAAGACTTTGCCTGTTGCTACCATAACCTTTTTATTAAAATCCATATGTTTAACAAGAAAACAAAGATGTAGTGAGCACTTTTGGTGCACTGGTTTTGGCTTAAAGAATCATAGAGTAGTTTGGGATGGAAAGGACCTAAAAGATCACCTGGTTCTAACACTTCTGTCGTGATCAGGGATGCCTTCCACTGCACCAGACTGCTCAGTCACATCCAACCTGGCCTTGAATGCTTCCAGGGATGGGGCATCTACAGCTTCTCTGGACAACCTGTGCCTCACCACTTAGACAGTGAATAATTTCCTTCTGATACCTAATCCAAACCTACACTATTCAGATTAGAGCCATTGCGCCTTGTCCTAACAGTACATGTCTTTGCAAAAAGTACCTCTCCATCTGCCTTGTAAGCCCCATTTGAAGGTCTCCTTGGAGCCTTTTCTTCTCCAGGTGAACAGCCTCAACTGTCTCAGCCTTTTCTAATAGGAAAGAAATTCTGTTTTTCTGATAATTTTTGTGTCCACCCTCCGGACTTGCTCCAACAGCTCCACGTTTTTCTTATGCTGGGGATCCCAGAGCTGGACACAATACTCCAGGTGGGGTCTCACAAGAGCAGAGTAGAGGGAGAGTGTCAGCTTCCTCACCCTGCTGGCTGTGTGCCTGTCGATGCAGCCCAGGAAACATTTGACTTTCTGGGCTGCAGGTGCACGTTGCTGGCTCATGTTGAGGTTCACATCAACCAATGCCCCCAAGTCCTTCTCCTCAGGGAGAAGTTATTACTTTACATCCATACTTGCATCCATCAGGTTAGATCAGCGTTTTCTTCCAGAACTCCTCTTCTATGTGTCAAAAGAGAATAGAGATCTCTGCAGCTGTAAGAAACCAAGAAAAAAGACCAATGCTTTGAATATCCTCCTTTTCTACAACATTTCCTTAGTTTATAGTATTTATGCTTAAATATTTGTTCACTCCATCTTTGTAATTTTGGGTTTATTCCCTGAAAGACCATGCATTTCTCTTCTCAGGGAGCCACGGCTGTTTGGCTGTTGCTTTTTGATGAGATTTATCCAGGCAGTCGCTGACCTTTCCTAAACCCCCTATTGATTCTCTGGAATGGCTTGGCCTGACAAGGGGAAAATATCTACAGTGTTTTAGGGTGTCTAGTCCTTGTTTGTTTACCTGGTTATGCAATGCACTTATGGACTGGCTGGCTGATTGATTTATTGCTGCTTTGTACCGCTGCTGGCATCCTTCTGGGAACCAGGACTGGAAAAGACCTTTCTGCAGCTGAGGGTTTATGCCAGTGTCCACGCATTAACAAACTGCATGTAAGGCATTTCAGTCAAAACCACTCCTTGTAACCCATGACTGTTCATTTGCCTGGGGTTTTGGATGGCAAATCTAGGCTTATAAATTCTGTCAGACTGCCTGGTGGCAGTGCAGTGAGTTACTGCTGAGACAGGCTTGTGTCAAAATCAGCACAAATGAAAAAGGGAGAAAGTATTGTAAAACACAGTAAGAGAGCCACTCTAACTTCTGTCACCACTACGTAACAGGTTCTAAAAGAGTGAAATAGATATAGGACAAAACCATGTCTTCTTTCAGCAATACCAATTCTGGGATTGTTCTGTGAAGACCTAGGAAAGAAATCTTGTTGGATAACCAGTAGAGTGGGGTTCTATGGACAAATTGTGGCTGTTAAGTGTGAATGGAAGGGGGCGACCTTATGTTGCCCTGGCAAACCAAGAATAAACCGCTTACAGTGGTCCAGAAGCCCCAACATGTTTTTTCACCTCTGCAGCTAACTTGAGACAACCGATCCACCTTTTGTGGGGGATAGGGGTGTTAGGTTAGATATAAGGGAAAGGTTTTTCACCCAGAGGGTGGATGAGCCCTGGAACAGACTCTCCAGAGAAGTGCACACAGCACTAAGCCTGCTAGAGTTCAAGAAGCATTTGGACAGTACTCTCAGGCACAGGGTGTGGGGGCCTTCCAACTCAGGATATTCTATGATTCTATGTGAGGAGCAGGAATCCTTTGATAAAGGAGAGTGGAGGTGAGGTCTGGCTGGTCACAGGGCAATAGTCAAGTCAAATGCTGTTGCACCTCATGGTCTGCAGCATTTCCTGGCCCTTGAAAGCAGATAGCCCCTGCAAGACCCAAGGCCCATATAAAAAAAAAGGAGGAGAAAGGTGGGGAATAGTTAGATTTGGGATCTGGGAAATGGGCAGTACCAATCTTAGAGATGCTTATGCTCCTCTCTTAGGTCATAAGATTTTCTCATATTTTTAAGCAACAAGCTACCAACTTGATCACTGAAGAAAGAGTAAACTTTCTTCTAGTGACCCAGCCAGCACAGTTCTCTGAAATGTGCATGCACTGACCCACATCTCTTACCTGCCTGCAAGGCTCTGGATGGTGTGATGGAGGTACCACGCTATTTGTCTTGGCTGAAACTGTGTATGAGGGTAGTTAATCACAGCGGGGTAACAGTGCGTCTGGGGTGACTGATCCCTAAAATCATTCTTAAAGAGATAGACATTAATATTAACACTAATTATTAATATTAATATTCGGGACCAAGAGACTTGAAACACTCAAGTGAAAATTTCCTCCGCGTTTTAGTACTAATCAGGAAAAGAGAAGAACCTCAGAGGAAGAGCTATATACTACTGGAAGTGTAGTTCCATCAGAGGAACCTGAAGTCATGCTGTCTGTGAAAGACGGTGGTTTAAGATTTCGGTATTCGGTCACAGCAGGTGGCAGTGAGGTCCTGGCTGCGGGACACGTGCCAGAGGTCGCCTGCGACTTCCCAAGCGGGCGCCTTTGCAGTGCCACTTCCAGTCTTTCAACACTGGGTGGCACCAGGAATATAAAGAATCAGGGCCACGTCCCCAGGCTTGTGCAAAGGGAGTTGCCATCCTGGGAGAGTGAGGTGCTATCAGTTTATTTGTTTATAGTCTTGGCGCGGTGGATGCAAGAAAAACATTATTCTAGAAAGAAACCTGAGGTAATGGTAGGATTAAGAACAGACGAGGATATCAGATAGGAAAAACTCTCCGTAAAGTTTGATTACTTCCACTGTGAAATTATTTCAGCTAAAAAAAACCCACCTGTGATTAGAGGGGTTTTTTTAATCTTGTCATAAGTAAACCCTCTCCTCAAGCACAGAAATAAAAAGATGCAGAAAAGCAGTGGAGCAGTAGAGCCAGTCCCACATTCTGTGCCAGTACTGTCCATGTCTCAGAGATTCCTGGAGACAGGGATGGCCCTTGTAGCTCCTCACCTCTTTGGCCACACTGCCCTGTGCACCAGCCAGCAAGGCAGGACCCGAGGGAGAGGCAGAGTCTGTCCATCAGTAACTTGTTCTTTTTCACACTTTGTCTAACCTGGGATGCTAATGGCACCCCTTCCGCAGAGAAAGCCAAGTTCTTTCAGAAAATACTTTGCATACTATATTTTTCTTTTTTTGGTGGGGGTGCTTAGAGGCAGAAGTTTCTAGATGTGAACTGGATTAAACCATGTGCTCATTACTGATTTCTAATTGCTGGCTATGATAAATTCTGGGAGTGTAGTAACACAGAGCGGAAAGTCGTGGAGGAGCTGCCACCTTACAGAGTATTTTGTCTGCCTTCCATTTGTGACCAATGCCACTGAATGCAGTTATCCAATAAGATGCCAAACTGTCAGCATTTCATTAAAATATGCTGCAGAGAGTAGCTCAGTAAACTACTTAGCATGCCAAAAGCATAGTGTGTGCCAACGTATTTATCGTATAATGTTCTTAAGAGCTGCAAGCCTCTGTTCATTGGGAGTAATCAATTCTATTTTCATATGCAGTGGACCTTGAACCTTGCACTCACACTGCAACAATTTAATTTTTCCAAGGGACAACCAGGGTAAGTAGATGCAGTACCTCTACCAGGAGCATTGGCAATAAGCTTTATTGATATTCTGGGCTAAAAGAGCCCCGCAGATCTTTGCACACTGTGGGTAGGATCTAAAAATACGTAATAAAAGCTTGATTAGTACAGCATGCAACTAGGTGAGGAGCACGTGCTGCTGAACAGAAATAAAATCTTGACACTGTAAAAGCAACAAAGTCAAGTAAAGTAATTCAGCAACCAGAGTATTAAGCTCAGCCTTACTGCAATATGAAAAAAAGGACAGTTATGTTCACAGTGGAGCTGAAAGAATCTACCTCTGTGATGGGTAATTAAAAGTTCAAGGACTGCTTCAGTTCCCTGATCAGCCTTTGTGTTGCCTCATTAGACACTGTCAGTTTCTGGGACATGCAAATCCCATGTGTAAAAAAGCACTGGTTTTCATACACTCGGTGACCTTTCTCATCTCTTTTATCCCTTCTTTTCTCTTCTGTCTGACTGCTCCAAAGTGCTTACAGAGACAGTGTTCCCAGCGAAATACTTGGTGTGCAGCTGTGCCACAGCTGAATAGGGTCTCCCCTCTGATACTGAGAGGTAGGGAGCACTTTGTTAAGGCAGGACTTGTGTTCATTTTCAGCAACCCTCCACAGCCTCTTTGGGAAATTGATCTCCTGAATCCTGGAGTTTTCATCTTTCCTCAGTATAAGGTGTTGCCAAATAGTTGTAGTAAAACCCTAACGCCAGCAAAGAGGCATCAACATGTTCCTGAGCCTTGTGTCCCTAATCCTTCCCATCCCTGGAAATGGGCTCCAGCACCCTATTGTCCATATCTCTTTCTAGGGCAGACAAAAAATATCAGTGATATCACATATCTCTTTAAATCCTAAAATGCTACTCTGGCTCTATAGCAACACTAATAGATATCATCTGGGGTTTTTTATAGCTAGGAGGCTCACAGAGGCCCTACTGCAGTGTTTTGCTGCTACAGTTAAACAATTCAACCTAGAAATGAGACCAAGGTAAAATCTGAGCTATTGCACCTCTGCTGAGTGTGCTGGCCTGGATCAGCAGTGCTGTGGCCAGCAGGACCAGGGCAGTGACCGTCCCCCTGTACTCGGCACTGCTGAGGCCACACCTCGAATCCTGTGTTCAGTTCTGGGCCCCTCACTGCAAGAAAGGCATTGAGGGGCTGGAGCGTGTCCAGAGAAGGGCAGCGGAGCTGGGGAAGGGTCTGGAGCACAAGTCCTGTGAGGAGCAGCTGAGGGAGCTGGGGGTGTTTAGCCTGGAGAAAAGGAGGCTCAGGGGGACCTTCTCACTCTCTGTAACTGCCTGAAAGGAGGGTGGTGCCAGGTGGGGGTTGGATTCTTCTCTCAGGCTACAAGTGACAGGACAAGGGGAAAGAGCCTCAGGGTGCACTAGGGAGGGTTTTGATTGGGTACTAGGGGGAGATTTCTGCACAGAAAGGTTTGTCAATCATTGGAACAGGCTGCCAGAGAAGTGGTAGTCACCATCCCAGGAGGTATTTCAAAGACGTGGATGTGGCACTGAGGGACAGGTTTTTTTGGGATTTGGCTGAGTTAATGGTCAGACTAGATGATGCTAAAGGTATTTTTCAACTTATTCTATTCTATTCTATTCTATTCTATTCTATTCTATTCTATTCTATTCTATTCTATTCTCTTCTATTCTATTTCTATTTCTATTTCTATTCTATTCTATTTCTCCCTGACCGTGCCTCTGGGACTTTATTTCAGATCTCAGTGAAATGTCGAAAGAGATATATTTACATGATTTACAAGCTTGAAATTCAGACTCCATATTAGGCTTCCAAAAGAGGATGTGGGAGCCCAGCTCTAAGCATCAAAAACCCAATAAAACAGGACATGGTGAATGCACTAATACTTGCAGAGACTGTGTATACATTCAAAACATCCTCATAAAATCAGGCAAGGGTTTCTCCCTCAGACAGGTGTCTCCTCAGGACAAGCTTGCTGAAGGGGAAGATTTGGGGAGGAGTGAAAGGAAAGAAAGGGGGAAGCACAGGAATAAATTCATTTTAAGCGTGCACAGGAGGAGTAAGAAAACCTGTAGATATATCCAGGGTTACAAATGATAACTGAAGCAAAGGGCTTTTAAAAATGTGAAATCCACCTGCTCTGGCGAGCAGAGCTGAAGACGAATAAAGACTTATGATCTGTGTGAGACAGTTTGCTGCACGTTTGTCCTCGCCAGCACTGCTGCCTTTTCCACTGAGGAAAATGGACTTTTTTGCTTCTGTGGAAAAGATAGTGGCCTGGAGTGATACCTGGAAAGCAGCTCCTGTGCTGCTGCATAGCCCTGATATACATATAAAATGAAAGGTGCTCTTAATTATAGACAAGTCTCAGACCTTGATTATTTGGAGGACAATATTCGAGCAGTCAGCTCCTGTTGCAGTCTTAATCACAGCAGAAACATAATTAATAGATTCTTCTCCTGCCTTATGTAAATATTGTTATGGGCTATGTCAGCTCTTCTGTGAATGAAAGCTTGTTTTAATCACTCGAGAGAGGACCTGACTGGCATAGATGCAGATCTGCTGAATATAGGAATGTGTAGTCTGGTGGAGTCACTTTTCAGGGCAAAGTTTTCAGACTTTTCATTTATTTCCAGATGCTCTTTTGTTTCATACCTTTCATACAACAAAGAGTCAATGCCTGAAGCAAGACTAAGAATTAATTTGTAGGGATGAGTTTACTTCACACGTATTACAGGACCACAGTGAGATTTTGGTCATACACTTCCTGGCAGTTTTAACTGGGAAATTGATGCAGCCATATTTAACCAGTAAATTTTTGCTGTTAATCATAGAACCTGTTAGGGCAATAGGTTGATAATAATAATAATGCTATTTACTGGTGTATTTATGACACTGTTTAACACACAGTTCCCATGTCTTTAGGATAGTAATTCCTTCCTTCCTTCCTTCCTTCCTTCCTTCCTCTTCTGCTGGGTAGGACTTGAAAACATATACAAATTCTGGCAAAGAAAGAAGAAAGGGACCATGCTTTGTGCAGTGCAATTTTGTGTCACACCCCCTTCTCCTGCTGCTTTTTTAATTAGTTTTTCTTCTATCCAGCAAAGACGGTAATGAGAGGCACTTTCTTTCTTTTTGTTTTGTTGTTGCTGCTTTAGGTTGCTTTTTGTTGGGTTGGGTTTTTTTGGTTGGTTTTTTGTTTTGTTTCTTTTTTGGGTTTTTTTTTGTTTTTTTGTTTTTTTTATTTTTTTTCAGATTGTGTATATCATCAGTGCAGGAAAAAATTGCTATTTTTTTCTTCTTTTTTTTTAGTTCTTACCAGTTACAGAGGCTCTGAGTTTTTCCCCAGTGGGCCAGCTAGACTTTTTGTGGCTTGGGGAAGAGAGACATGAGAGAAGAACACAACTGGCCCTGGTGGGGTTGGTAGGGGCATGTGGTGGGAGGGGGGAGTTTTTGAACCTCTGCGGCTGCTCTGATCCAGCGAGCCAGCCCTGTATGACATTTGTTCATCACCTAGCAAAGTTTCAACAGCTTGCACTGAATTTACTTACTGGCAGATGCTCCAGGGACACAGACATGGCATTTATCAGGTGCCAGGTAGCAAAATCTGCTACCTTAGCTGGTAGATTGAAGATTCACTGCTGTTCCAGGAAAACCATATTATATGCAAAGCACCTATTAATAGTCTTATCTCTGTCTACAGTGAATCGGTGTGAAATGCTCAGGCTTCTACCCAAACTTCAAAATGTTGTTTGGGTTGAGCAGACCACAGGGCAGAAAAGCAGTTTTGAGCAAGCTCCTAATCCAATATAAGTGCAACTACCCACAGTGAAGCTCCAGGTGATAAAGATTGCTCCTGAGCACATCCATCAGCCTCTGTGCAGCCTGACGTGGCTGCCCTTGTCCGAGTGCTGACTGTTCTCTTTTCATTGGTTTTCTCCCCCGTATCACAGGTTGGAGGCTATGGCTGTTCTCCAGGAGGTGAGTTTTGCCCTCCTACTGACAGATGCTGCCGGTGCCCTTCTCTGACCGAAACCTCCTTCCAACCTGTTTTGTATGCCAGTTCAATCACCAGTGTTCATGGCACTAAATTCTGTCTAGCCATCCATCACAAGACATTGGGGGCATCCATTACGATATGATTCATTTGAGCAATCTATGTTCATTATTAATCTTCCCTTACTGCAGGCTAAAGCAACCCTGGCTTGTAAGGTCTCTCTTCTTTTCAAAGCTGTCTTTACCATAATTGCATTTCTGCTGTATCTGCTTGCTTGCTTGCTTCTTAGTGCTTTACAGGGTGTCGTCCCTCTTCATAACTTCTGAACTGTGCCACTCATCCTGAAAATATTTATTGGGGATTAATACACAGACAATCACTGGTGTGGTTGCAGCTTCTGATAGTCTGCTTTGAAATATAGCTTATCCTTCACCAGGCTGGAGAGGTTAAACACACAAATCCTGATCTTCTTTCCTGAATTCTTGCTCTCCTGCCACCAAAAAAAGAGGAATTTGGAACGTTAACAGAACAGAGACGCTGTGTTTTTTCAGCCTTGTGCTTTTTAGTGTTAATCTAAACAAATTCCACCTGGTTTCCCCACTGACCATCCAGACACTGCTGGGTGCACAACACAGTTGAATATGTGTACCCTTGAGGGGTGCCCATTCTTCAGGGTTAGTTCCTTTTTTCCCTCCCAGATACAGCAGGATTTTTCATGAGATTAATTCACAGCTGTGCCCAGCCAGTGCATTGGGGAGGGACAAGATGCAGGAAGACTCAATTGCTCTATCACAAGCCCAGTTATTGTTCCTGAGGACAACATAGATAGGTGAGGGGAACACAACAAGGAGATGAGCTGACCCTAGGTAGCACATGGGACCCCTTTGAGTCAGGGACACCAAATCCTGGCCATTGATTGGAATCCCCAGTTGCATCCTAGGGACAGCAGGGAATGACTATGCCACCAGACTGTTCTGGATCTGCTACCAAGCCCTGTTTGCTTCCTCCATGTCATGGTTTAGGAGTCCTGGCCAGAACCAGGACATCCACAGCAAGGAAGGCACATTTGCTTAGCACCTCCCATATCTGCCAAAGCAAAAGGGCTCTGGGAACCTATGCTCAAACCTTATTACTCCTTCCAGAGCACTACTACTCGAGTTCATGCTCTTAAACAGTTACAGCAAGGGTTGGACAAGCCCATGCCATTTCTAATTTGTCAGGAAAAGCCTTTGGATTATTTTTTTCTTAAAGCAGAGTAGGATACCAAAAGTTCAGTACATTCTGTTGTATTCAGGGTTAAATAACTCACTGGTTTGACTTAGCTACTGAGAGATGACTTACAAATGTGACCAAGCATCAACAAGCAGTAATCTTTTTTATGGGGAATTTATATTCTGTATGGGGAGAAATTTGCAGAAAAATTCTTTGTAACTAGTGATCCAAAAAATTTCAGTAAATGTATTCCTTATTTTGGCTATTGAGAGCTGGATGCCATGCAGAATCAGTGCTGTGGCATTTTTATCCTCCTAGGAGCAGAAGGAACATCAGCTCCCTTTGCCTCCATCACACTGAGAGAGACTACATTTTACGTTTCAGAGAGGTGGTGCGAGTGGCAACAACAGCACTGAAAGCAAAGGAGCTGAGAATAAAAGGCAAACACCTCTCAGCAGAAAAGGCAGAGGGAATACACAGAAAACTTCTGCTTGGCTGATCTGATGCTCCTCTCCCCAGCAGTGCCCTTTCTAATCACAGCACATTGTGCATGCTTGCACTGCTTTTCTCACTGACAGTTTCATTTTGGCTGTCAAATTAGCCAGGAGAGGCAGGGTGGGTAAAGGAACAGCAACCAGATTGCTTGGTAAATCTTGACTCTGCTACAAACTCACTGCTCATCTCCTATTTGCTTCCTTTCCCATCTTTGTCATCTTTGCTTCTGGGGTGCTGCCTAGGGTCCAGATGCTTGTTTAGGCATCTGTGGTTCCCATCCTTAAGACTGCCACTGCAAGGTACAGCATAGCTGTGTCTGGACACTCGTCACTCACATCAGCACTGTCCCCAGCCACCACCCTTGCACACCAAACCTTCACAGGGAATTTGGGAGGTCATCTAGTCCATCCCTCCTCCCCAGCCAAATTGCTCTTTGGCATCTTGGACTGTGTATGTGCAGAATGTAACTTGGGGGAAAGCTGGTCTGGATTTGACACGGTGGATGCCATCCCCTGAATGAGGGTGACAATAGTAATGACGGTATGGTCCACGTGACAGGGTCAAATAAACAGAAGAGAATGTTTGGTTTCTGCCACTGCTGTAAGTCAAGTTGTAGATTTAGGCATATAGACTTAGGCCCTCTTTGAATGTTGTGGTTGTGAAAGCCAAGAATGAGCACAGCAGCTACAGCTTTTCAGCTACAGCAACTTCAATCTCTTAAAAAGGAAAAAAAATTAATTGTAGCTTGAATATGACTCAGCATTTAGTGGTTTTCTTTCCCTTTTCAGTTGATTAAACGTCCTTCTCTATGAAAAACCTCTTGATAAGACGATGAGACTTTCTAGCAGCTCATAAGAATCTGTGTTTTGTGTTATGACCCACCCTCGAAGGAGAGAGAACCCAGGTTTTTCCTTGGGGCAGATTAGAGTGAAACCACACTGAATGATCAATGTTTAGAAATATATATGTGTGTGTGTGTGTGTGTGTGTGTGTGTGTGTGTGTGTGTGTGTGTGTAGAGTTTTTTTTAGAAGAATTTGGTTGTAGTGGAAAGGAGACATGTAGCCATTTTGGTTATCATCTATAGTAATACAGGAATATAAAATAATAAAGATATCGCTGAAGAACATACATAGGGAAAAGAAAGAAAGAGAAACAAGGGATAAGAGTAGAAAGATATCACTGTGGATCCAATCATGAGACTTGATGGTTGCAATTTCAATGTCCTTTGGTCGAGGTGCCGGTCCCTGTCTTGATCTGCTGGAAGTGGGGGAAGTCTGGAAAACACAAAGTTCGATGGGTGGATATGCTCAGACGAGGTGGGAATGACAAGGTACCTCCCCTGCAGAGGGTGGGTGGGCAGTTTAGCACTGTCGCAACGCTGTGAGTCATGCTCAGTTGTCTGGTGGAAGAACCCAGAAATGAGTCCGGGGGCATTTCGGGGATATTTGATAGTTTATGACACTTTCTAAGGCATGGCAGCTGCCTCTCACATCACTGTAGGTGAGCCAGTTATGCCCCATCAGAAGGGATGAACACTGTCAAGCCTGCATGTGAATGTCCCAATACCTTCCCAGGGGCAAAGGAGGAAGTTTTACAACTGAGCCCGTTGTGTAAGGAGGGCATTGGCACGACAAAAATCACGGTCCAGCCTCCTCAGGATCTGTTTCTTACCGGCCTCTTCCCTTATCTGGCTCAAAACTCAGCTTGTAGCCTCTAGTGGTGGGTGTTCCCCTCTGTCTTATGCAGACCAGAGGTTTTGCCACCCCACGCAAAAAACTCTCCTCATCCCCTCGGGTTGCTGTTTCTGGGAGGTGCAAACCTGGCCTCAGCAAAGCACCTGCTGCCTCCCACATGGCCCATTGTTTGAATCATTAACCATTAACACTTTGGCCTCCCACAGATGGTGAATAGAATTACAACTCTGAGCAGAAATACTGCAGATAGCATACAGCAAGTAAGTAGCATGGCACTGCAGGTAGATTAAAATACTGCATTATACTATCAGGTGAATTCCTAGAAGACAATCAGGGGAGCTGTCACAACCTGGTTGAGGTCATCACTGAGTGATGAATGCAGAAAGACAGAAATATATCACGTATACAGCTGTAAAACCTGTAAGCAACTTTCTTCCACTTGACGTGCTCTGACCTGAGCTCCGGCAATGCCCTGTTTGCAGTAGGCAGACTGTGTGCACCGCAGACTCAGCTTGGAAAGGCTCCCCTTGTCTTCCATGGATGTCAACCTTCATTCAAAAGGCACTAAGTTCACATTAATCTCCCCTTATTCTAGTGCCTCTTCCTCGCATACTGAAATCCTCTTCTGGCTGGTTCAGTTGGCAATGAGAGCACGTCTTCCAGATGACAGTATCTGTAGTATAGACACAACACCCTCAGCCTCGAGAAGGCTGAAATCAACCCAAGTGCCAGAGCTGCTCCTTAAAATATTAAATACACAAATATTCTACATATAGTATTCTACCTATGAATAATAACCTAGTAGTGCCTGGGAGAGGCAGACCGTTTACATCCTCCCTTTCCATATGAGCTGTTTTGCTGTGACTTCCAGATGCCAAATAAATTATTAATCCAATCCAAAAATTACCCTGAAGCCTTCCTTCCTGAGAGGAAGGGTGCTACCAGCCACCAGATGAATTTGGCATGTAAGTCACATTTCCATGAAATAATTGATCAACATTTTCACCACCATTTTGTTGTCTTCAGGGTTTTACTTGTCTAACTTGTCTAACTCAGAATATGTGCACTAATTCCTCCTTTTTCAGTGGCACCACTGCTGATGTACATTTGCCCTGTCATTGGCACTGTGACACATCTAGACACAGTCTACAGTGCAGATGGCAGAACTCCACAGGGTGCTGGCAAGGCTTTAGAAATCACAGGAGAAAACCCCTGTGGATCTTCGTCTTTTGGGTTGGTTTTTTTATTTGTTTACAGGTGATTTTTTTCATTTGAGCTCTGATTAATGGCTGTGTCGGACATCACAAATGGAAGGATGCGGTTTGTGAACACCCCTGCACTAACTTCAGGAGAAAGTGGTAGAGAAAACAAGAAATTGCTGCTATTTTTATTACTTTCTCCGAGCTTACTTTTGCAGTGTCACAGGCATTTGATCACTGTATTTCTTCTTAGCATATGACAGAGAACACAGAATAGGAGACAATACAGGAGACACACATCAGTTGGACTGTTGATGTATGCCCTGAGTTAGCTGAGGACTCTTGTTTTCTAAAGCAGTGGGCTCCAAGAGCCTCCTCACCAGATAACCAAGTCCACCAGGAAAGGCTGAAGACAGTAGCCCAGCACTGTCCCCTGCCAACAGTATTGCCAGTGACAATGGTCAACCACGAGCCAACTAAGTGACCTTATAAGTGCTTTTCCTTGAGTCCAAACGTTTCTATTCAAAGCCTGGTTAAACCACAGCTGTGTGGTTTGGTGCTCACATCTCCATGGCCCTGGCCCTACGCAGAATGCCTGGGCCTTCAATGCACATCTGAGAGAACTCGTGGTAAGAGCTACTAAACCCAACCTGGCCTTTGGTGGTCTCCAGAAACGTGACTCTGGAGTTCCCCTGCTGCTAGCCTGGCATCAAAGGGAGCAAAGGTGTAACAGCTGTGTGCAGAGCACTCTTCTGTCCTACAGAGAGGGAGAGAGGAAAAAATCAAGTGCTTTCCCTGCTGACTCTCTGCTGCTTTCTTTTAAAACACATTTAGAATAATCTTTTAAGTGTCCAATTCTACCCTAAATATTTTGTGTCAATAGAGATACCTTACTGCAGCAAGAATGCTCAAAGGCAACCCACAGATACATTCACACACAACATATCTTGAGAAGCATAATGCTATTTCTTCACTCCTCTGCATGTCTCCAGCTCCCAGTATATCACAATAATCTCTTGGCATTTTGTTTCGTGATAATAAATCAGGCTCAGCTGCTATGATCCAGAGCCAGTAAGCATCTTTGGTACATACCTAGCTGCTAACCCATCCTCTGGTGATCCAAGTGCTCTCACCCGTGCATGTATTTATAATGAAGCAAGTCTTTGGGAAGTCAGACAGATGCAATCCCAGCAAAACAGTACCAATTAGTTTTCTTGCCCCTTCCTCCAATAAGAGCATTGTATAGTACCTCTGTCTTCAGTGTGACCATCATCTCATTGTGTTAGGTACCGTACAGAAACAAAAGCCTCTGTCTCAAACAAATAAACCACGTATAAATTAGGAGGCAACACATGGTAGAGGGAAATGGCAATATCAGGCCGTCAGAAAGGATTCTTGATGCACAGTTGCCTGCTCACTGTCAAGGTTTCTGTGACAAAAGATACATTTTTCAATTTGTTCGTTACAGCACAAATATAAATAGTTGGTAATGATGAAGGAAACCCAGAGACCCTGTAAATTAAATCACACTGAATAAGACCCTGCATAAAGAGCATAAGCTGGCAAAAGCTTGTGACATGGTTCTTATCCCCTTCTTTAAACAGAAAGATATCTTCCTAATTAGTGACTGGTGGTATCAGTATAACAAAAGACTTCTACATCTTCAAACTCACTTCTGCCCAGAAGGCTGTGATGCATAGGAGTATATATCCAGACCAACACAGACATTTACAGTGAGTGAGGACACCAAATCTGTCTCTTGTACAAGCACGTCTGCTGGTTTGATCATTACTCCCAGGAAGCAGCCAAGCAGTTAGAGCCAGTTCCTAGCAATGGAAGAAATATTAGAAACAAGGCGACATAAATCAGTGGAACACAAATGAAAATGGGAAGTTTGGGTTTCTCTTTATCTTTCTCCTATTTTTTTCTTTCACACACTTTATTTCAGGCAAGTGTGAAAGAGAAGAGTTCATCAGCAAAACAGAAGCTGTCTCTGTTGCTTGCAAGGGCATTGTGGGTCACAGCAGCTGGTGGGACATCCCCTTCAGGGGAGGTGAACACAGGGAAGGCTCTTCATCCTGCCTTGGTATCTGCTGTACACTGTTTATCATGGGCATATAATCATGTTCTGTATAATCCACAATGACCTTTCAAGAGATACTGTCCTTTATCATAGAAGATATATAGGACATCCATTTTTCACATGATCCAAAGCACAAAAACATCATTCAAAATGGATCATGAGATGCTTATTTAATGTAAATGAAATCAATGTAAGCATGCCATTCAAATTTTTGCTTGTTTAGGTGATTAATTTGTCTGTGATACATGGTACACAGGTGTGATAAACAATGGCTTCTCTCTCTTGCAATATTATTTTCTGGGAATGATGTGTTCTAAGAGGTCTAGAACTTGGCACATATGACACAAAAATGTGCTTCCAGAAATAGACAGAGGGAGAGACTTCCTGAACAGAAACGTCTTGGCATTTCAATTTCATGGAATACGATACTCCAAAAAGTTGATCCTTGAACCTGATTGAGAATGATAAAGGAAAAAAAATAAAGGGCAAAATTCAACTTTTTAGGCACCTCAAAGTCCGTGGAAGTGAGTCTCAAGACTTGATGGGAGCTTGAAGAGGCTCTAGTTATGCGCTGACCTTACTGAAAAATGAGCAAGGTAAAAGTTGCAAGATGTAAAGACTGGCATTTTGTCATGATGACTTTTATATGGTAAATATTCTGCTAAACAGCAGCATAATAGTGAGAAAATCCTTCTTGTAAATCCTCATACAAACAAAGAATAGCAGTCTTCTAGAAGCTATGAAGAAAATATATAGCAGCATTTTTCAGAACAGCTTGGAAGAATTTAACTACAGATGCAGTACACAGGGATGATTTTAGTAGGATGACTTAGGGACTCTTAAACCTCACTTACAACCTTCCCCTCTCCACTGGCACTGTATGAGCTTCCTCTGGACAGGGCGCATGGGCATCCCTGCTCCCTTTTACTGGCTCTCAGTGCACAAGATAAATGGGCTTTGGCCCAATGAAGCAAGTGTAAAAACTCTTGTTTCGAGGTGATTTTTGCAGTGGAATTCTCATTGAAGAGGCTGACACTGAAATGGTATCTGTGATTGCCTCTCTGCTCTGATCACGCCGTTGTACCAAATTCCAGTAAGACATAGGCACGCACCCTTGGAAGTCTCCATATGCAAGTTCTACAAGGAAATGCAGTTCTGTGTGCTCCACAGACTTCCCTACTTGCCTACAGGTTTGAAGCAGAATTGATTCAGATCTAAACTGAAGGCTCTTCCTGTGCCTATTAATCACCTTTCCTCACTGAGTGTTTTTGCAGCTGCCACTATGTACATTCCTTGGGCACCAATCCACCTTCTTGCACCTCCCAAAGTCACGCCATCATCACTAGCACTGATTTTTCACCCTAGGTGGTAGGACAAATCTTCCAGGGCAGCTAGAAGTGATAACTAACTCACGTAATTATCCTGACACTTCACTGCACTCTCAGTCAGCTGACTAGTGATTTAAATCGCAATGATACTTTAGTAATATTCAGATCAATCAACTTTCTGCCCAAGATATTATTTATATCTTGTCGTAGAAAATAAAACCAGAAGAAGCCACTGTGATCATCTATTCTGATCCATGCAGAAGACTCAGGATCAAGACCAGAGTCCAAAAAGAAATACACCATATCCTGTACAAACTCATACTGTGTTTGCAGAGATGGATAACTTAACTTGCAAGCCTTGGGAAGCTGCTCCAGTGTTACTCAGGAGAGTGGCTAAGATCAGATCATTTTGTGCGAAAAAATCCTTTTGAATTTGTAATTACCATGTAATTTGAAATGTCTTTAAAAATAAGATAAAAGGGAAGCATTCACATGCATGGGGAGTAGTGTATAGAGAATGCAGGTTTCCTTTTATGTCCCTATTACTCTGTTTGATCCTCTTCAGTTTCTGTAATTGCCCTCCATGTGATTAGCTTCAGCACAATACATTTTCAAGTCAGTGCAGACTAAAATTGCATTGTAATACAGAGGCTGCTTTGTCTTCAGTATCTCTTTAATAAATTCATAGTCAGCAGCACCATTATTTGGTAAATAATACAAAACCATGACATGTTTGCTTAAAGCAGGAAAAACCTCAGATTGACTGAGGTGTAAGAAACAGCTCTGAATGAGCAATTCAAAAGGAGGAGGCATTTAAATAATCAACTTCCTTTTGATAGGATTTTCCTGCTGCAGTGGAAGAAAAGAAAAATGAATAATAACTGAAACCCTGTTTCTTGCCTGAGCTGTCCCTGACTGCATGAAATAATGGGCTTCCGTTCAGGAGACGAATGGCACTGAGACTATCCTCATAGCTGAAGAAGACCTTTATAAAGGAAGAGGAGAAGGAGGTAGAGGGGCCTAGGCTCTGGGCACAGGAGGGTGAAGGGTGATTTTTAATACCTGTATTGATGATCTGGACAAGGAGATCAAGTGCACACGCAGGAAACTTGTAGATGACAGCAAGCTGGGTGGGAGTGTTGATCCGCTGGAGGGCAGGCAGCCTCTGCAGAGGGATCTGGACAGGCTGGATTGAAGGGCCAAGGCCAATTGTAAGAGGTTCAGCAAGGCCAAGTGCTGGGTCCTGCCCTTGGGTCACAACAACCCCAGGCAGTGCTACAGGATGGGAGCAGTGGCTGGAAAGCTGCCCACAGAAAAGGACCTGGGAGTGCTGGTCAACAGCAGCTGAGCATGAGCCAGCTGTGCCCAGGTGGCCAAGAAGGCCAATGGCACCTGGCCTGGCTCAGCAGTGGTGTGGCCAGCAGGACCAGGGCAGTGACCGTCCCCCTGTACTCGGCACTGCTGAGGCCACACCTCGAATCCTGTGTTCAGTTCTGGGCCCCTCACTGCAAGAAAGGCATTGAGGGGCTGGAGCGTGTCCAGAGAAGGGCAGCGGAGCTGGGGAAGGGTCTGGAGCACAAGTCCTGTGAGGAGCAGCTGAGGGAGCTGGGGGTGTTTAGCCTGGAGAAAAGGAGGCTCAGGGGGGACCTTATCACTCTGTACAGCTGCCTGAAAGGAGGGTGGTGCCAGGTGGGAGTTGGCCTCTTCTCTCAGGCCATGAGTGACAGGACAAGGGGAAACAGTCTCAAGTTGCACCAGGGAAGGTTTTGATTGGATACTAGGGAAAAATTCTTCATGGAAAGGTTTGTCAGGCTTTGAAACAGACTGCTCAAAGAAGCAGTAGAGTCACCATCCCAGGAGGTATTTAAAAAACACGTAGATATGGTACTTGGGGGACTTGTGGTGGACCTGGAAGTGCTGGGTTAATGGTTGGACTCAATAATTTTGAGGGTCTTTCTCATCCCAAACAATTCTATGACGCTGCGGCACCACAGTACCTTCACCACCTTTGAGCCACCCATGCCAACTATGCTGCTCAGCATCTGCTACGCTGCTTCCAAACTATCCATAGATAATTAATGTTGTCCAGAAGCAGGACTGGGATAAGGGCTGGAGGTCTTTCAGAAAGGACAGTGAAATAGGTGGAAATAAAAAGGGAGCCAAAGGTAGGTAGATGTCTCAGCTGCAGTGTGAACACACTTCACAAAACTTACCTAGTGCAACCAATAATAAAAGGCAGCAGCGGCCACCTCCAGCGCTGCCTGCCTACCTGGTCGGTGGCAATGCATATGGGATTTAGTCACACATCTGCTGCAGGAGGCCACGTGCATCATACAGTGTTCACTTAGGCAAACAGGAGACAGCCATCCCCTTTAAATACAAATTGTGTCAAACCGTACGACACCACCCAAAAATAGGATAAGCTCAAAAACTGTCTTTTGAATTGTCTTCTGCTTGACTGGAAACTGGGGGAAGAGCAGTGGGCTGTGAAGCAAACACCTTTTGGTGCAGAGACCTAAAGAAAAGCCAGTCCATGACCCATTTATACAAACAAGCCATATGGCAATACTCAGCATTTTCTCCTAACGCTGTTAATTGAGAATTGACCGTTCACTGGGTAGCACTCCAAAAAATAATCCTCATCCCTTATAAATGACCAACTGAGGACTGTTAATACTGTCAGTTTACTGCTCCTACCTAATTCAATTTCATCCAAATCATTTGCATTTGGGAATTTGCTTTAAAAAATAATGAAAAAGTATATTAAGGCACATGGTTGGGAATAAGACTAAGAAAACACACTAGAAAATATTGATGAGAAATGCAGACCATGTGTGTTTGCAGTCAAATGCCTTGCAGTATACGACTGAATGGTAATCCTGGTTCTTTAACTCTACATTTACAACAGTCATTACAGGAAAGCAAATCATGCCCACATACACAAACATACACAACCTACACACACACATGCATGCTAGAAAAATACCCTCTGAAAATCAGCCGGGTCTGAAGGAATGGGAGTTAAAGGACCCCCCTTTAAGAGTCCAGTAGAAGAGAAAACGCAGGAACTGACTGAGCTTGCCAAATCTTGATGGTGCTTTTCTGGCTGTATGTCTCTGGTCTCGTCTCTGGTCTCTGACTGTGACAGAATACTTTTTCAACAGCATTTCCAATTTCTTCTACAACTTCAAGGAGGATGTTCTGGGCAGAAATGGACAGAATTCTACCTTGTTTTCTGTGAAATCTGGAAGACTGTAAATCTGGAAATGAAAAGTATTTTTGGATGACTTCCAGAGGTGTGACGTACTTAGCTCAGTCCTGCCCATATAAACATTTTATATGCTTATGACTGAATCCTTCCTCAAAAAGGAAAAGAAGAAACAGGAGCAGCATCTAAAGTCTTGGAAAGGGTGGCACAACATGGCTGTGGATAAAAAGGGCTTGCTCAGGTTGGGTATGAGGAAAAAGCAGAGAGGCAAGGTAGGTCTCTGTGCCAGCGAGGAGGGATGGCAGAAAAGGAGACAGAGAAGCCTGGTGGATGAAGGGAAGGCAGTGGATGTAGTTTTCCTGGATTTTAGTACAGCTTTTGATACTGTCTCCCACAGCACCCCTCTGGACAAGTTGTCCAGCTGTGGGATGAGTGGGTTCATGGTGTGCTGGGTGAAGAACTGGCTGAAGGGCAGAGCTCAAAGTGTTGTAGTGACTGGGGCTACATCTGGCTGGCCACTGGTCACCAGTGTTGTTCCTCAGGGCTGAATTCTAGAGCCAGTTCTGTTCAATATATTTACCAATGAGCTGGACGCAGGAGCTGAATACACCATTAGCAAGTTTGCTGATGATACCAAACTGGGAGGTGCTGCTGACTCTCTTGAGGGACAGGAGACCCTGCAGAGGGATCTAGATAGATTGGAGCATTGGGTTCTGATTAATGGTATGAACTTTAACAAGCCCAAATGCTGGTTCCTTCACTTAGGACAGAGTAGTGTCAGACACAAGTTTAAACTGGGAGAGGAGTGGTTGGAGAGCAGCCCTTCAGGGACGAGCCTGGGGGTGCTGGGTGCCAGCAGCTCAGTGTGAGCCAGCAGAGTCCTGGCAGCCAGGAGGGCAAAGCCCATTCTGGGGCAGGGCCCATCCTGGGGTGCATCAGATAGAGTTTGTCCAGCCAGGCTAAAGAAGGGATTGTCCCCCTGATTCAGCACTGGTGCAGCCTCCCCTCAAGGACCGTTCGCAGTTCCAAGCCCCAGTGTTTAAGAAGGATGTGAAGGCACTTGAATGCATCCAGAGGAGGGCAACAAAGCAGGTGAAAGGGCTGGAAGGAATGTCCTGTGAGGAGCAGCTCAGGACTTGGGGCTTGTCCAGTTGGAGAAAAGGGGACTGAGAGGCAACATCATCTCTCTCCACAGCTTCCTGAGGAGGGGAATTGGAGAGGGAGGTGCTGAGCTCTGCTCCCTGTTATCCAGTGGCAGGGTGTGTGGGAATGGTTCAAAGCTGCACCAGAAGGGCTTCATACTGAACACTAGGAAGTATGTCTTTACCAAGTGGGTGGTCAAGCACTGGAGCAGGCTTCCTGGAGAGGTGGTGGGTGCTCCAAACCTGTCAGTGTTTAAGAGGCATTTGGACAACACCCTTAATAACATGCTTTAACTTGGTCAGCCCTGAAGTGATCAGGCAGTTGGCCTGGGTGATCACTGCAGGTCCTCTCCGCCTGAAACAGTCTATCCTCTCCTGTTCTCGTGGGGTGACACCATGGGATGCCACGGTGGAGATACGTAGTGCAGTGGGGATGCACACCTACGGTGCCTGTGTCTGAGGTCGGGGAGGGTCTTTGTCACTGGTGTGGGCTTGGACAGCACCCCTTTTTCACAGAAGCGATATGAGAGTAGAGAAATCCCCCTTTCTAGGAGAGGGGTAGAGTGCTGGTGGCCCATGTGACCTGTGAGGAGGTGGTGTGCACAAAGCTGTGCACACTGTGGGATTACACCTTTGGGGGATTAGCTATCAAGTCTATTTTTAATTTTGTAGGTGGTCATTAATATTTCATAGCCATCTAGTGCTGTGGTTTCTCTGTCATATTACTGATATTGATCCTGCATGTGCAGTTCACTGATTGCCAGTTAATTATACATCATTTAAAAAAATCTCAAAATTGCTTTGATCCTGATTTGTTTAAAACCTCTTGAGCTAAGCAGTTATTCCCCCGTGACAGAGGACAAAGTAGCTCTTCCAGGAAAAGAAAGAGTGCAAACTTCCATGATGCTGCCTCAGCTCTCTCACAGGACTAGGCAGGAGCAGCAAAGCTGAGCTCCTTGAGCCACAGGCAATCCTCAAGCAGCATGAAGGCAGGTCCCAGGCTGGGGGGATGTTTCATGACTTGGGGTGAGGCTGCAAGAGGGAGAGAGCCATCATGGCTTGCCAAGGCTGGATGGAACCAGCACGTGCCTGAAGCTCCTCCCAGGAGCTTCTCTGGGGGATGCCCTGAAGGACTGTGGTCTAGGCCTTGCAGGTCTTGCACACATGCAGAAATAAATGTCTCGAACCCACAGCCTGCAACAGTATTAATTTGTACTGCAGCAGGATATACAGCCATGCTGGGGGAAATGTTTCTTTCACTCTGTGCCTTGTGCTTAGCTCTACAAGGCAGATACTGGCCTCTGCAGCTCCACTGGTTCAGGTGGGCTCTGTTCCTCTTCCTGTGATGGAAGATATGATTGAGAAGATGCTTTGCATTCACACCATGATCAGATGTGGTCCATTCAGGTCAAGCAGGGTTTTTAATCTTGTTGGACCCATATGCAGCCCTCTCGTCCACTTTGCAACCATGGTGAGCCTTCTTATGAAGGAAGAGGCACCCACAAGGTGCTCAAACTGGCTTCATGTTAGGTTTTAGTCAGAGCATGAAGTAAACCAGAGCATGCCGAGGTAAAAAGATAGGTGCTGTTCCAGGGGTTGTGCTTACAGCCCACTTTGCAGACATCCATTACTAAAGGCATTGCCGGACAAGTTGTCTCCTTTCTTTGGCTGAAACTAGTGAATGTGATGAGCAATTCTGCCTGTGCTGTGATGCATTTCACCAACCTGTACCCTGTGCAGACAGAACACGACTGAAGAGTTCACTGGTGAGCTGACACTGTTCATCCTGTGCACCTCCTACAAGCAGCTGCAGGGATCACCATGAAGTGAGCAGTCATTTAAAAAGGAGGTAAGAAACATGGTTTGCCCTTCTTCCTTCAGGTTCCCGAGTCCTCAGGCTGGGAGCACTACACAGCTGGCAAAAAAGGTGCTGTGTTGGCTCTAGGGTCCTCTTGCACTGCTTTGACAGTGAGGGCACGGACAGATGGACAGCAGAGCAGTCGCCAAGAGCTCTTGGGAAACTTGCAGCGTCTGGGAGGGAAAACTGAAAGGAGTTTGTGTCTATTGAGTCTCTTCCGCCCCTTTCATTTTAGTCTGTTGCAGCTTGAAAGGCAAAGTCTGTGCTTTGGTTTGCAATTCATGGAGGTCTCATTACGCTTTTCCCTTGGGATAAATCTGCTGTCAGGGCAGAACAGAAATTAGAAATGATCAGGGTGAGCAATAAAGGCAACACATTACTCCTGCAGGTTGGTGCTCCTGTCCACAAATGTGGCTTAGCTTCTGCAAGCCTGATGCCTGCAGTGTTGAAGAGGCACTTGTACCTAGTGATGATTACATGGAGATACAGAAGGCTCCTGGGCAGCTGCCATCTATCACACACTTGGTACATGCCGCAGGAAACACAGACACTATGAGCTGAGCACTAAGAACTTTTTCTGCTAAGGCAGCTCCATCTCAGTGGTGATGACAGCAGCAAACAGCAGTAAAAAAGGTTCATTTGCAAGCAGTGAAGTCTTCGTGGTAGATCACCAGGAGCCTTGCTGAAATGAAATTAGCCCCTCAAGAGAGATGCTGTGGGTTCTCCTGTAGCTCCCTGATCCCCTGCAGTGTGGGAACACTCCCATGGATGCATGTGGCTCAGAGTGACATTGTGGCCCCTGAGGCCATACACTCATGGGGTTTATGGGATCAGCATTTGATGTCCACAGAGAAGGAGTGGGTGTCTGTTTCTGCCCTGGTCTCCATGCAGCCAACAGACAGAAACAGGTGCCACAGGGATGCAATTGTCCAGTCTGTACCTCTCAGAAGGGGTAAAAGGAGGCCCCATGCTCTCCAATTTCTCTCATCAGATCAGAATCCCACTGAACTCCACAGGGAGCCTGGGTTGCAGGCACCTGCCCTGTAGACATACAGGCTTAGGGAAAATTAATCTTTCCCTGCTGTCTTTCCTTCCTTTTGAGAGATGAGAAGGAGCAGAACTTGGTACAACTGTACACTTTGTACAAGATGCTGTGAAGAAGCATCTGCCCAACACTCCCAACACCTAGACTGTCTAGATGAAGACGAGGAGCAGTGCTGGGACCTGACCACAGAGCTGCCCTGTGGTAGGTTGGTACTGGAAGTTTCAGGTCAGGGCCCTCTTGATCAGACCCCGTGCTCTACCCCATGAGGTGCACTTGGCTCTCAGGTCTTTCCCCCCCCTTCAGCAGGTACAGACAGGGCATGCACTGTCACAAGCACCTTCCTGGCTGCAAATGTGTGAAGGCCATAGATACTTCCACATAGGGCTGCAGAGTGCAGCCTTGTCCTCAATCCTCCTTCATCGGAGGGGCTGAAGAATTCAGCTTTAATATCAATACCTGCAAATAGTCTAAATTGTAAGCGTTGAGCTTGTAAAATTATCTCAAGAGATACCATTTATAAGAGAGCATAGCTTTCAGTACTGCCACAACAAATTCGGAAAAGCACTGTCCCTCTCCTGCTTTACACCTTAAGAGAAGCAAAAAGAGCACAGCTTAGCTGCAGTCACCAAGCAGAAGTTGCTGCTGCCACTCCATCCCTGAGGAGTGACAAGAAGGGCTACCTCAGATACAATATACTTCTGAAGAAAGTGTATTTGTGTAAATTTTATTCAGGATGTGATTCAGTTGCCTATGCCTATCTAGTGTCATTTTGGGCTTTTGTACATAAATATCTTTCTGGGTCCCACAGATAAAATTAAGTGAAGGAGCCATGCACACTGTGGGTTGGATGTTCACCATTCATGCACCTGGGTCATACAGGACAGCTGCAGCATCTCCAGCTTGGGCCAGCACCTGCATCTGCACCTGTTCCTTCTTATGGGTAGTCATCTGAAAATCCCTGGGGAAAGGGAGGAGGAGTGAGGAGGAAGAGAGAGATAATAATAGTTGAACAATTTATTCAATGAGATTCATGGAATTTGGGGACTAATACATTCTATGAATAATATTTTCATTATTTTCCCAACTCCATTGCTAAGAGAAGTTATGAATAGTGATTGAAGCAAACACTTGAATTATATGACAATGGTATTGAACTTTGGAAGCATACATTACATGAAATGAGGGGACTCTACTTCTGCCCGTCACCAGTTTGATGTAGACGTTCTCGAAAATGGTGAAATGTGTATTTGACACTTTGGCCTTTCCTCACAGAAAGTTTGTGCTCAGATTACCTGACAGTAAGAATCAATCAATAACTCACATGCTGTTTCTCGCAGAAAATGGTTAGCAGTTGCTTGCTTTCTGCATTTCAGAAATCACATCCCTGGAGTTGGCAGACCTCTCATCTCTACAGTCCCATCTCACTGCAAGGCAGCATGCCCTTGTCTCCAGAGGGGAAACTTGCTCCTCAGGGGAACTGCAACCTGCCACTGTTCCTCAGCAGCATGTGCTGACAGCCCCTGATGCTGTGTCAGCTCTCCCTGCAGTAGCTGCAGATGGATCATGGGGGGCTGCTGTCAAGGCTCTTCCCATATCTCATCTTCCTCAGTATCTCGTCACCATTGGAGGTGACTACTGAATGTGGTCCCTAGACACAAGGGCAAAAAGAGGATTAACTGGTCCCTGTGAAGTTTGTCCAGGAAATCCAAGCTGCTGTGATATGCTGAAGTCAGAAGCTGTCGGTACCTACAATGTTTCTGCTGCTGTTCCCCCATCCTTGGCAGGCAGAGGCACCGACTTCAGCATGCAGTAGCTGAGGGTTTGTTTCCAGCCTGTGTGCAGAAGTACTTCCCAATAAAACCAGAATAATCTAAGACTTTATTACTTGGGTAGATTTTAGCCCTTGATTACTTATGATGTCCTTGTACCTTTGTCTTAACAGAGGAGCTGGAGAGCCAATGGACATTTCCTATCCAGCCTGAGAAGTTGTGGTTGAACAATAACAGCTGTTATATTACCAGCTCGAGCAGATTTAATGATTCCAAACAACATGGGTCCTACTGCATCTCCTGCTATACCATGAAAAAGGTTCATTACTGAAGCTAAAAGATAACATGCATTTTTAGTATCAGTTCACTAACACCAGATGTACAACACCCTTTGACATCAGTGATGAAGGATCACAATGAAGAAAAACAGCTGATAATTTCCCTCCTCCAAAATTCATAATCTAACTGATAACTGGGCTTGCTGCAAGGGACTGACTGTCATTCATCAGCTAAATGTTGAATTCATCAGTTCCTGGAGGGCCTCTACTCAGTCAGAAATGAACATGGTTCATACACACATTTAATTCTAACTTTTAAAGCAGAGTGGAATTTAACAGAACATTAAAGAGTGATGAATAAATTATAAAGGCATTAATGAGGCTGATGCTTATATCTAAAGGAAAAAGTCCCAGAGGGTTCCAGGAGCACCAAAATTACTAATAACTTATTAATTTTAGAGTTGATAGTAGATAAAAAATTAAACATGCCAAGGATGAGTATGTACTGTGATTTCTGCTGCAGAAGACAAAGTCTTTCAGCTTATTATACTATGGGGTATCATTTATAAGGCCAGAGAAGTAATTATTCTTTTTTATATGTCTCTAGGAAAGATTGCGGTTGGATAGCTATATGTACTCCTGAGCATTTGACTACATGAGGATATTGATAAACTTTGAGAGATTCCAACTGTGAGCCAAGGAAATGATAAAAAGTCTCTGATAAAAAGAGTAGGGGACTAACCCTCTTCAGAAAGATAGAAAGAACTAGATACGAACAGAAAAGAAAGCTGGTCAGAAATTATCTGATGGAAGAAAAAAATTGTAGCAAACAAGACAAAAGTCGTAAGAGAAAAGAATTCTTCACCAAATAAACGTGCAAAATGGCCATAATTTCTTACATGAAGTACAAAACACATCGTGTTGAATCAGAACAAAGCTACCAAAAAGAGAGGACATTTTCTGAATCTGTATGTCTACAGTTTCCTGAGTTGTGTCCTGAGGCTTCCTGCCTTTGCTTCCTGACCTAGGACCATCATTGGCAAACAATTACATAAGTGAGTGTCTTCACGCTCATGAGGTTTTCAATTCAGTTCAACAATTTTTGTGCATATGAATGACCCAGTTGATCCTCTCAGGAGTGACAGAGCCACTTTGCACTTCACTCCCAGCATGTTGGCAAAATCAGCCCAGTTCCAGCATCACTCTGGCACAACCATACCAGTGTGAACATGAACACACAGAGCAGCAGAACTGGGACAAATGCACACATATCACATATTTTCTGAGAGGCTGTTGCTGAAGAGAGGCGTTTATACAGAAAAGAGAGAATGGTGCAGGAAAGGAGCATAGATGCTCCAATCTGCCTAAGTGAAAGAAGATGTAGAAACTTAAGTTAGAGGGAGCAGAGGCTGGGATAGGCAGGATGCTGGGAACTGCCTTGCACAGCACACCCCCATTATATGTGGGGTAAAAAAAATATATATATAGCTGTAATCTGCCTTTATCCTTCTTAAACCCCGAGTGTGCTGTGGGCACTTTGACTTTAGTGAGGGTTTGAGTCCACATAATGAAAAAAAGGTCCCTGAAAATGGAGTATGTATGTGGCATTTTACAAGAAGAATGAAAACATTTAGAAAGTCTGGTTGATTTCAGCAGGAACTTTTACAAACACAGATTCACAAATAGTGTTGTTTATTGGAGCAACAGATTATAGATTCTTTCAGATTGCCAGTGATAAATTCACTAGACCTGCAAGATACAAAATACATAACACTATGTACATCTGTTCCCAGGTATACTCTGATGCAGTCAAAGGTACAAATCGTACTGAAAGAGGTGTTACTGCTTTGGGGAGAAGAGAGAAACATGCTGACTTGTTTTGCAAGGTGATCATATTCTCATCCTCTACCATGGAGGATTTCAAGTGCCAATTTACACATTTATAAGAGGTGGAGATGAGAATGTAGTCAAATATTCTGTTACTGCCATCATAAATGGGGTCTGTGAGCGGGGCAGCCAATTTATATGGAAATGAAGAATATAGAGTGTAAGAAAGAGAGAGATTACAAAGACTCATGCAGGGATGGAACAGGACCCTGATACCTTAGCCTAACTCCCTCTCCCACCTGGCTGATTGCAGTGATAGGGGTCATCCGGCCTCTGCTCCATAACCTATCACCCCCTCAGCACGTCGTCATGCCCACGGAAATCCCTGAGCCATGCATGTCATGGCACAGCTTGTGGAAATCCTCTGCTGAATATATCATGGCATAGCTCATGACATAGCTTCCTACAGAAGTCACAGGATCATGGAACAGCTCAGACTGGGAGTGACCTCAAGAGGCCACTGGTTTGGCCTTCTGCCCACAGCAGATCAACTCTGTGATCTGTCATCTTCCTGTGGGGTCTTGAGAACCTCCAAAGGCTGCATAATCTGCACATCTGACTGTCCTCATAGGAAAGAAGTTTCTCCTCACAGCCAAGCTGAAACTCTGCTGTTTCAGCTTTTTGTTTCTTACCCTCTGCATGGCTGTAAAAATCTCCATCCCCTCAAGGAGCTCTCCATAGGCATTGGGGGCTGCTGTTAGGTGCCCCCAAAGCTGTTGCTGCTCCAAGCTGAACAAGCCCAGGCTCCCCAACACCCTGGGGCCCTCACCTGAATCATTCATTTCTCAATGTCCTTTTTCCATAGCGGAGAACACTAAACTGGGTGCAGTAACCAGGCGTGGTCTAATGAGTGCTGAACTGTGGGGAATAATGACTGCCCTTGGTGTCTCTTTCTGTCCTTGTTCACACAGCCCAGGCCACTGTTGGCCACTGTTGTTGCCGGGGTTTGCTGCTGGCCCTTGTCCCTCCCACTGCCCACCAGGATCTCCAGGGCCTTTCCCACAGAGCTACTCCTTGGGCAGTTTTGAGTCTGAGTTGTTGCAAAGGACCCTTTCACCCAGATAAAGAACTCTGCGTTTGCCATTGACTAATTTTATGATGTGCCTGTCAGCCCGTTCCTCCAGGTCCCTTGGAATGGCAGTGGTGGCTCAGTTTGAAGTCACTGTACACCTGGTGACCAAGCTCTCTGCTGCCTTCTCTCACCCATTGGTAAAGATTCTAAACAGGTCCCTGGGGCAGGTCCCAGTGCAGACCACTGTGGTATTCCCCTTGCTGCCAAACTCCAAGTAAAAATGAGTTATTACTCAATCACCCTCCAAACCCAAAAATCTATCCAGACTACAAACCATCTGACTTTTTCCCATTCCTACTTTAGCATCCCATCTTGAATACAAGAATATGATGAGAAAAAACCTAGAGTGCCTTGCTAAACTCAGTGAAAACAACATCTGCTGCTTTCCCATCAACCTGCAACACAGTCATAGGTGGAAATCAGGCTGGCCAGACATGACTGACCCTTGGTAAATCCATGCTGACTGCTACCAGTCATTTTCTTCTCCTTCCTGCACCCAGAAATGTGCTCTGAGAAGACTCACTGCATGACATTTCCAGGGACCAAAGAGAATCTGATTGGCTTTTACTTCCCTGGCTGTCCTCTGGCTTTTTCTGAAGGTGTTGTTTTGAAGAAGTTTCAGAATAAATGAGAAGGAAGACCTTAATTAGGCCTCTAAATCTACACCTAGATGTTAAAAAAGCATTTCACAAATTATCTTTATTCATCATCATACTCAGAGCTGTCTCATACCCATTTAACTGTGTTGGAGAGTTTACTCAGTTCTGTTCACAATTTTATGATATCACAATGAATTCCAGATTATGTGAAAAAGCATTTTATCTTCCAACTCCATCAGGTGTTGTGAGTGAAGATGAGGGTGTTTTGGTACACCACCATGTAAAGTTCCACATATAAAATCTGCTAATCTGGGAAATTACAGCAAAAGAATATTTGTCTGTTTGATGCAAGCCCATATTTTTAGAGAGATGATAAGGTCGTTCTTAAGAAGCTGTCAGCTTCAGCTTTTTAACATCTTCTTTAGGGGTAGATTTATTACAGTCCTTTAATCACAGACAGAGAACATCAAAAGGTTTACAGAAGTTCATGAGTCTCCCTGCCCAAACTGCAAGGCATCTGAGACTAATTTACAACTTCACACTGAAAAAACAGAATGGAAATGTCGAATGCAGCTCCTCACACACAGCTAGAAAGAAAATAAAAACCCAGCAAAATCATGCAACTTATTCTGGAACAAATTATACTGGAATTCCTGGAGAGCATATTGAAATACACGTGACTCCATGCACAAGTCCTCAGAAACCCAGATGAAAGAACTTCCACTGGCATTACAGGACTGGTCAGGATGTTACCAGCACTGTAAACAATGTTATAAACACTGCAATACCACCTCTTTTACAGGTCAATCAGTCATATAAAGGAACATCTATACACATCCCCTGGAAGCCAAAGAGAGGTGAAGGCCTTCCCTATACCTCAGGATTCAGATTTCGAACAGCAGCCGGCAGCTGCAAGTAAACACTTTATTAAACAGCCACTGCTAGATGCAGAATATATGTTGCTCAATTGAGACCCACTGGTGGGTGAGGAAAAAAGATTGAAATTAGGATGATTAAACTGAGAAAAAGTGCTGTATTTGTGGGACCATAAAAATTACAGTAGCAGTTAACTTATCTGAAGCTAGTAATAACTTATTAGCATCCTGAAAAAGAGAATCTAAGGTAGAGGTTGATACTACAGCATATTTCTTGTAATAATTTTTAGTATTCATCAGTTTCAGTCTGCAAACTGCTTGGAAAAAAAATTACTATTAATTTCATCTGTTTGCTCCCATCTAACTGAACATGGATTCAAATAGTTGCTTTTATAGTCTATTTAAACTTTTGTAGGTAAGATATGAGTATTAAAATAAAGCTATACCTACATCTTTGCCAAACAGCAGCAAGAGTTTGTACCCCAAACTCTGTCTGATTAATTAAAGAAATAGCTTTTCAGAAAAGACCAAATACTGCTTCTAGTCACTCTATAAGCTGATCTACGGCTCCACTATGCTGCTACTTAGTCACAGTTATCTCTACTCTATCTCATGCTTTTATATGTATTACTTTTCTGTGAAAAGCTTAAAAATCAGTTTGCAATAATTTTACTCTTTTTAGGTGAATAAGTAGTTTTGGGTTAAAATTGGAAAAGTATTATGACCATCCAATCAGTTTTCTCCTGTGCTGAGAGAACCAAAGGAATGCTCAAGTACAATGAAAAAAAATCTACTGAAGAGTTGGTTTGTCCTATAAAAATGAACTAAGCTCTGTTACTATTTTGTCTTGTTCAGCAGGCTTTTATTTTCTGAAAAAATATTCATTTGCGAGACAGGAGGGAATTTCTTCTGCTTGTTTTCATCCTCAAAATGCTGGCTGTCTAGACTAAGCCATATAGCTATTTTCTAAAGGAGGTTTTGCTCGAAACCTCAGAATGGTTTGTCATTTAGACAGGCATCTCTCTCTTGTCTGAGGGAAGCCCTGGCCAACTCAGTTGAACTGGATACTTAGCTTTTAGACAATTCGAATTGCATTTGTGAGGATGTAAGGAATTCTACTTATACACGGGAAGCTTAATTCATAAGAAGTGTGAAGTGTTGTCAGTAAAATGTTAAAGTGACACAGTAGTGAACATAATCTGTGGCTGAGATCTTACAAATGCTTCTGAAGGTGCATAACTTACTCCCTGGGAGCAGTTCTGCTCATGCCAGGAGAACTAATCCCATGAGCAGAGGTATGAGTGGAAGTGTGTGCTGGGTTGAGGTACACAGTCAACAGCAGGACATGTTTTAGCATTTGCCTTTTCCATCAGAGAGACTTTGGTATGATGAAATTGTTTAAAAGTATAAAACTTAATTCTATAGTATCAGGACCAGGCAATTCAAGTAGGAAAAGAAAAGATGAACGCAGTTTAAGTTTCATGCACGAGATGTTCTCCTCCAGTTAACCAAATGGCAAAGAGTATGTCACCATGTGATTAATAGCTAAATATAATATGCTGCTGCATAAACAGCCACTGTAAATATAGCTATCTTCACAGCAGGGGAAGCCTTAGCACGTATAACAGCAGGCTAGCTGACAGCCAGAGAGATTACATTATTTCATTTTCAGGCACAAGTCTCAGTCGGAGTGGCTGTGGTCAGCAAGAAACTGTTTCTAATATGTTTGGCTGGACCTTGAAGTTAATCTATTGACTGCTGCCAGATTTACCGGGCAGGCTTTAATGGTCCATTGATTTTAATGGACTCTTAATCAACATGGCAAATCATAACTCATAAGGCCACCAGGAACAGAAAAACAGGAGGGTATAGGCAGTGCCGGTTTGATGTGGGCAGCAGCGATTGGAGAGAGGTATCTCAGTTACATGTAAAATATTACTATTCTCTTTCCATATCCTCTGGGCATACAGCAAATATAAAACCAAAGTATCTTATAGTTGCCTGCAGTAGCAACGTTCAGCCCCCCTGCCCACATCAGAAATAAAACTTCCTTCATGGATTTAGATTGGCCAGAAAATTACATGCTAAAAAACTGAGTTACATACATACATACACCACTGTCTTAAAAATATAAAAGTAGATCACAGAACAGAGCAAGTTCAAGCTTGTCTGCTCAGACTGCTCTGTTTTCCCCACAAGAGGATTACAGCTGGCCATCTCCTCCAAAGTTAAGCACATCACTTACACCGGTCTCCAGGCTTTGTCCTGAGATAATTCCTTCCTCAGAAGAAATCGCACTGCATATCTTCAACACCTCATCTCCAGGTAAATGTACTTTTCCCTGAAGGCTGGTTAGGTAAGACCCCCGATTGCTGGAGCCCTTTTGGCTTTTGAATAGAATCACAGAGTCTTTTAGATTGTAAATCACCTTTAAGATCCCTTAAGTCCAACCATTACCCCAGCACTGCCCAGTTCACCACTAAACCATGTCCCCAAGTGCCACATCTACATGTCTTTTAAACATCTCTGAAGAGGAATTAGAAAACTTGGGCATGTGGACCTAGTGCAGAGTCTCTCCACAGTTAACTCTGACAGCAAGGAACTAAAGGTAAACCCAGGCACGTGGCTGTTTTCAGCTCCTTATCAAGCGCACAACTGTGTCGGTGTAACAGATGCTATTCCTGTAGAAGAAGATCAACTTTGTAGTGCTAAAACGTTGTCCAGAGGGGCAGTATAGTATAATTGCAAATGACAAATAGTTGCAGCATTGTAAAAGCCATATGCACTTTGTTTCTTATACGCATATTGATTTCCATGTTCCAGAAAGATAAATTTAGCCTGGCAGACGTCCAGGTTATACACCTAGGAGAAGTGAGGAATGTAGAGATGATCATACAAGAGATGATGGGAAAAATTTGGCTTGTTTAAAACAGGAAAGTAAAGACTGAGAAGAGAAACAGCTTTGATTTATATGTAACATCAGGGGGTAGATGTCTGCCAAGAAAGGAGCTGCAGGGCAGTTCTAGCAAAAGAATAAATGAATGCAGCCATGAATAGATTTCAGAAAAAAACTTACTGTTTGCACCAATAAGAATTATGTCCTAGCAACAGTTTTTCAACAGGAACTATGTGAACAAAAGTTACTTTTAAGATGCAATTCAGTATTTTAAGAAAAGGATTATATAATGTGTTGGCATATGACATCAAGGGATGGAGCCTGATAAATCTGAAAGCCTTTTCTCATCCCACATTTCCTTTAGCCAGCACATTGTGATGCTGGTTTGATTGTGCAAAAAGGTTACAGGTGCTTTTCATAATCCTTCTTAGACAGAGCCAGGTTACATGATGCAAAGAACAGGGATGATGACTCCTCCAGAAGCAAGATGTCCATGGGAAAGCTGGAGAAACTGCTAAGTTAATTTTTTCAATTATAGACAGGTCTTCCAAGTGTCCATGTTTTTTTAAAGCTGATCCATGCTGAGATTAAATCCAGTAGCAATGAATTCCAGTGAATAGTGTTCAGCTGGAGGTAGTAATTTTAGGAAGCTGGTGAACAAAACTCAATGCAGACTTAGACCAAGGAAGCCATTTTTAAGATGCCAATGGACAAAACAAAAAGGTTGAACATATGGGGTCATAAAACTTCTCAGTATCCTTAGTGCAGTTTGCAAAACCCCAGGCTTCACAACATTTGAAAGCTTGTGTGAACAAGCTCTTCCCTAGATCCTAGCTCCTGTGGATTGCCACTCTTGGATGGGTAGAAAGAGTAGAAAAATGCTACTGTTAAAGTTTTTTGGCCCTCCATTTTGTAATGGTGACCAGGACTCAAAAACCTGTATAAAGCTGGAAAAGATTTTGAAAACAGGGAAAATATTCTCAAAACTAAGAGGAGCCCTGTTTTCTCTGAAAGGCTTTGTGCTTTCCTAACACCATACTCCTTTTCCATAGGAATTCCAAAGAAGTCTGCGAGTGCAGAACCAGTGAATGAAATGAATGAAGGAAGGAGTAGTCAGGATAAAATGTTGAGAATGGATGGTAGATCCTCAGACAGACAGAGAGATTTACTCAGGTCAGCATTTCCTGTGGCCAGGGCATGGCAGGCTCCCAAGCCACCTGCTGCCACCTGGGAGCAGGGTTTGACACAACGCCTCCGACAGCAGCTCTGATAAACAGCCCTTGGGGCTTTCACAGCTGAACCAAACTCCAACACTTTTGAAGCTCTCAGTTTACAAAACAAACTCGTGCAAATGTTTAATTCCTCAAAAAACCACAGGGGGTTATGGCAGCTGCTTTACAACCCTAAAAGACCCTAGAGCAGACCTTTCGGCAGCTCTGCATCCTGGCACTCACTATCCAGCAGTCCGTCTTCTGTGGCAGCTGAGTGGAAGTGACAGCCTGTCATGACTTAGAGGACAGACAGCCACCCTCCCAGTAACAGAGGAAATGAAGAACATCCTTCTTGAATATGAGAGCTTCAGAAATGCAAAAGCCCTGGAGATTCAGGGTGTTATTTACAAGACTCCAGTGAATCAGAGGCCCAGAGGCTTCAGCTTGGAATCAGGCATGAGATGGGAACTCTGTTCCTCTACAAACAGCAGCTGCTAACCTTAGAGGGGCCCAAGGGCTGGGCTCAGCACAGGGCTGAGCACCTCCTAAGCTGTTTCAGACTGGGGTTAGAGTGACCAGCTGGTACAGCCATGGGAAATCCCTATACTTTCTGTAGGACAGATGTAAGCCATTTGGTTGGATCCTCCACTTAATACTTTGCTTAATTCCTTCCAGGTGTTCCAATCCCTTTGCAACTGCACCATGGGGACAGTCTGGGCTGATGAGGCAGCCTGGGGACCTTACAAGAGAGTGTCAGGATTATAAAATCAGTGACAAAGAGGATTTTCACAGAGCCACTCCTATGCAGAGAGCAGAGTATCAACATGTTGTGTTTGTAAATACGTAGACCCTACTGTCTGAGGGATGTGTCCAGAAGCCCCGTGTTTGCTGCCCAAAGGCACTGTCTGGCCGTGTTGTGAAGGTCAGGAGCAGCTGGGTGCTTTTTCTGACCAGCAAGGGGACGGACAGAATGGACAGACAGATCCTGGTATCGCTATGTCAGTGCTCATTTCAGGCCTGACAACACTGACAACTTCCCGCAGCTTCATAATAAAAAATACTATGTGGGTAAAGTAAATATCTTTTATTAGGCAGATCAATATAGTTTTTCCAAACATAAGTAGCTCATTTAATAAAAGGATGCAACCTCTAGCCTCAAGTCTTAGGATACTTTCAGTGGGCTTTATAAACATTTAATGCAGTATACAAGTTGAATCTGTGGGGTCTTTAACCTTGGACAGCCTGGAGTATGGACTTACCCACAGCTATTTCTCCATTCCAGAGCGGTCTTAGAATGTCTTAGAAAATTGAATAAAGCTTCAGAAAAGTTTATTTGGTCTTCACAAGGTAGTAAAGTATGTAGAGGATATTATAACAGCATAAATAATGAAAACTGTGACCAGGTGTAAAGGGTGACAGACAAAAATAACAGACAGCATATTGTAGAGCCTCAGTCAAATTATGTATGACTTGTATGTGATGGGTGCATCCCTAAAATGAGAAATAACAGTGGTTCAAGTATCGCCGGTAACATCACTCCCTAGAACCATAACATAATCTTTGGAAGGTTCGATTTTCACTTTAAACACAGGGTATCTGCTTCAGCAATCCCTGCATTTATTCAGGGTCTATTCCCCACTGATAAGAAACTCAGATAATTTTTTCTGTAAAGTGCAAGATCTCTTAAGAAACACGAGAGAGACATAGCTTAAGCTCTGATTCTTGTCTACAATTCCACATGACATTTATCAGAAAGAACAGCTCTGATCAGGTACTGTATTCATTTGGGGTCTCTAGATTTTGAGTACTGGAAGAGACCATAAATAAATAGATTTTCCAGTTTGTTTGCTTCTAATCTTTGGTGTCATCATTTTTGATAACTGTCACTGTTCCACAGTAGTTTGTTTTCCTTTTGCAACTTTCATACACGAGGAAGAAAAACATTTTGTAAATAGCAGCAAAGTAAACTGCAAAGTCATAATTGGCAGAAGGGGAAGAGCAATGGCTTTTTAATTTTTTTAAAAAGGTTTGAATTTCAAGTTGATGGCATCACTTCAAACTAATGAGACAAAGTAAGAGGTGGAAAACATGCAAATGCACTAGGAGAAAGTTAGGTTGGCACTGTTGACAATTAACTAACGATTATTAATTCCCATGATACTCATTGTAATGATAATTATGATTTACTCATTTTGTTTCATTGTGGAGGCTGTTAACATTTGATTTCCTGGGCTCTTCCTTGCAATTTCCATTAATTACTGTCCACCTCCTCTCTAGTTTTTCTACTGAAACGAAAAAAATTAACTGTCTTTAAAGTCTGCTCCAGAAGTCTTTTTCAATTGACTTTCAAACTAATTGGAAATGACATATTTCCGCTGCCTGTCTGCCCCATCATCACACCTCTCAAAATATCAGTTTTGTTGAAAGAAACTTATTCTTCCTTTTTCTACCTTGAGTTGCAGACATGCTTTTTCCATTTGCTGACTCCAGTAACTGACTTATTTTCCAGCCCAGATCCTTACCATTGTACATGGCTCCACTCAGTCTCATACTTTATTGAGCCCAGCATCTAAGCTACCGATTCATTTCCTGGCCCTTTCTGCTGAGGGTCATTTGCTGCCACTTCATTCACCTCCACCTGCTCGATGCCCCAGCTCCTTGCACAAGTAACCTTCCTCACTAAGTCTTCCTAATAAAGTCAATGAAGACCACTCAGCTGAAGGTCTAGACCATAGTCACAAATTATGGATAATCTACATAATGCAGATGTAGGAAGAATAAGATTGACATTATTAATTTGACACAGTAGGTAAAACAGTTTTCTTTGTAAAATCTAGCAATGGCTACCTCTTATGAAGGTCATACCCATCCCAACCTACACTTATTCTGGACTATTAATACCATGCGTGAATTTTTTCTCCTTTCTAAGATTTTTTCCCTTACCAGAAAAATCCTCTCAGAGTCCTCATATTGCTAATATTGATGGAGCCTGGGAAAGCTTCATTGATCCCTGTTATAGTGACTCCAGACTTTTGAAGTGTGTTAAGTCCGTTTTAGGGAATTTTTGAACTGTAGTTTAAAACAAAAATCCACATCTTCCAGAAGCTGAAGGAAATCTATGATTCATACTGATATCTCACTAGATCTGTAATTTTTGCTTCCTCCTCCTCCAGCAAGTGCTGGATTAAGTCGTCTCAGACTTTTGGCTGTTGCCTGGCTGGTGCAAAGGCTTTGCTGCAGCTCAGCTCCCCATGACCCTTGGCAATTGCAATGAAGCACCCAGTGCCACCCTGACCAATGGGAGACAAAGGCAAATTATCCTGTGAAATTCCTTTTGGAAGGCTGACTTGAGCTGGTTGCTTCCCACCAGCGCAGCCATGGCTTGCAGGCCTGCGCTGAGTGGTGAGGTAGCAGAGCAGACGGTGGCTGAGCTGCAAACTGCACCGAGGCTGCCAGCTTTGTGAGACACAAGGGCTCAGGTGTGCAGAGCAGAAGAGACCAGAGCTGTGGGCCAAGTACCACGCTCCCTTTTGGCCCCACTGCTGGACAGTCAAACCGAGTCAGCCTGGGAGGTGCCAGAGGGCTCTGTTGGGCCAGTGTGCCAACAGAGCTCCTTTGCAGGGCTCCTATGCATTGATTTTAGTCACTGTGCCGGTTTTGGTTAATTTGAAGGAGAATATCCTCTGATAGAAGGCAAGTTACAGCCGCCCCTCCCCCACCAGGTTTGGGAAAGAAATATTCCTCAGAGGAGAGTGAAAGAGATGAAAAAACGATTTATTTTACAAAACACGCAGGAAAAGAATAATAATGCTAAATACTAAAATCTCTCCCAGTAGAGAGAAACCTGGAAGATTTTAGAGTCCTTCTGTGGATGTGGTCACTCTTCTCCTTCTCGGAGCTGGGTCGGTGTGGGGGCCCCCCTCCGGACTGGGGTAAGGTCTCCTGGTGAGGTTCTGATGTTCTGAACAAGTCCAGAAGAGAAGAAGAAGAAACCAAAGTCCCAGGAAAACAAAGTTTAACTCTCCATCTCTCTCCAAAGAAGCAGAGCCGAAAAAGCTGGCTGAAAGAGCCAGAAGGGTGTTTCCTCCTGCTCCGCTCCCCACAGAAGCACACACACAGAGAGAACAGTGTCCTTGGAGCACAGAACTGCTTTGAAAAAGTTCATCTGGCTTTTTTCTCTCACACCCAGTTTTAAAGGCACAGAAAGGAACAGGATTCATATCTGGGCAATATGGGATACAACATCATAAAGTCACCCCAAGACAGTCACTTAATCAGATTTTCCTTGTTCTTTACTGGCAGATCACCTGTCCATGTCTTCAGTGTCCTCTTACCAAGAGGCCCAAGGGCTAAACCTCTGATAATACAAGCACATAAATATATTTGCATACCATATGGTGACTTTAGCTGAAAACAAGTTTTTTCAGGTCTTGTGTAGATGAAAAGAGCTATTATTGATGCAACAGTACTGTGGCAGTGTTTGCAGAAGCTTTCGAATCCAACTGCTACTTCACCATTGGAAACAAATCCACAAACCACAGTTTGTACCTACTTGCAATCAGAGTCCCTTTCATCTGTTTGTACCTAATGCAAAAAATTAAGAATTTTTAAAAAAAGCTTTTTGCCAGCATCATATCTCTGAGGCTTCAGGTTTCCTTCTTTACCATGTCCCTGAAGTGCTTGGGGATGCAGGAGCATTCTGCAAATACTGGGAAATTCTGGGGGCACTGCCTTCCCCTGCCTAGCAGCAGATAGACAGTGAGAGGTAGGTATGCAGCAGAGGGAGACAGGAATATGAAACACATTCCTGGATGTCCATTTGGCTGCTCTAGCCCCTCAAACCATGTTCCCAAAATGTAGGTGCAAAGCTGGGCTGCTGGAAAGGGGCTCAGGAGATGGAATAGCTGAGAATAAGGTGGAGCCCAGCAAAATTGTAGTGAGCATCATGGGAATGCAGGTCTAATCCAAACAAGGACATTTCTTCCTTCAGTGTCTTCTAGATTTTCCATGGGTCCAGGAAATTTGTACTTGTAGAGGAAACTCATCACAACTGATGGTAAATTCTCACCCCTAAAAAGGGTGATTTAATCAGAACTAACATCGCATTTTTTGAGGAAAAACATCACCTTTCAGCCCACTGAGACAACCAAGGTGCTGACTTTGCCTTCAAAGCTCAGGAAAACAACAAGTATGTCAGATACCCATACTCCAGAGCCCCTGGTTCACTATGCAGAGAAGCACTTGGATGCCGAGATGTTGCTGAAGGAGTTGGTGTTGGGAGGCAGGCTGACCTTTTGCAAAATAATGAAAAGAGACTGAGAGATGTTCCTGTTAGATATGGGGATAATAACTGCCCCATGGCATTCCCTGAAGGAACTGAAAGTATAGGCCAGGTGGACTGCTGTTAGAGAGGAGTCATGGCAAGGAGGGGATTCTCAGATTAGTTAGAAGGAGAGAAACAACAATTATTCATCAAACATTAAGAACTTTAGGGAAGAGAGGAATAGTTACGTTGTGTTATCTGGAGCAATTCAGAAAAGAAGGGGGAAAAGGGAGGTGAAATATTAATATAAGATGGATGTGCAGAAAGAGCTTTCTCTTGTGGGAATGGGAGCAAAGAATTTGCTAATACCTTCCAGTGCAGTTCATCTGTTTTTCTCCCTGACAATAAAAATGTACCAGATGGATATGGTTAACCAAATCCCTTGAGGAGAAAGGTTTTAATTTCCTTCCTTTGCTTCTCTTCACCTTTATCAACACTGAGGAAGGGATGAGACCAAAACAAATTCATAGAACCATTCATCAACAGCCCAGGGGAAGACAAATCCCTGTGCAAAGGTTTCGCTGGCAGAAGAACAAATATATGCTACATGCCAATGGCAGCCCATTGTCTGGATTTCCTGCATATTAATTCCCCTGCCTGATATTTTATGTTGCATATATGGCAATAGGAGAGTGGCATCCTCATGGTGCAATATGATATCAACGTGCCATAAATAGCAGCAAGACAATGTCTGAAAGCAGTTAAGGGCTACTGTATATGACCCAGTCAGCGCACTTAAGATGATTTGAAATAGTCTAATTCGGCTCCCACAGATATGAATAAGGGTTTGTCTATTTAAATTCCCAGGAAAGCTCATCTGAATTTACTTCTGAATGGAGTAGCATAACCCCCTGCATGCAGGATTATAGCTGCCTTCAATGATACACTTTAGTTCATTCCCAAAGGAGCGGTGGATCAAAAACTCTCATTAAGAACAGGTTGTCCGTTTTAAATTAACACAGATCTTCATTTCCTGCTCCTGTGGAGCTGTGGCACCCAGGGGTGACTGGGCAGCAGGTGGCATGTCTCATCCCTTGGTGTTTGTTTCTTGTGGTCTCTGGTTGAAAGGATGGATCTTGGGTTTGCATGATTTTGCTGGCGTGCTGCGCTTCTTGTAGGGCAGCTTGAGTTGCATGAAGAATAGGTTTCGGGGAAACTCAGATGTGTTCTCTGGTGGTCGCATGTCCAGGGCTTGCTTTGATATGGGCAAGGAGAAGATGTCCCCCCAGCTCGGGCATCTGGAAGCAGAAGTGTGTCCCCTGGTTAGACATTTAGTGCTGAACAGCTGCTGGGGGGTGTTCTACCTGTCCCTGTACAGGCTGAGAAGTCCTAAGCACAGGACAAATGTGGAAGGAGGGAGATCACTGTGAAAGGTGAAGATTTCTCAGATTTTTGCAGTTATTCTTCTAAACATAAATATAACTGTTTAGCTGCCTGTACAACTGAGGCATTGATATCTGTTGGAGTATTAATTAATTCATACTGTATTAAATTTAGAACTTATTTATTTATTTTTTGTAAGTAGGTGTTTTATCTGCAGGAAATTATGACAGGCACTGGATTGATCTGACCTTTACCAGTGGGAATATGTTCCTGCAGCTGTTCACACTGGGAGGAGCTCCAGCAATGTCATTGATTTTTCTCTCTCTGTAACAGCACCCCACTTGCTCTCTTAGACCAAACACCTGCCCCACTAATGTGGAATCACTCGTGTCTCAGCTGCTTCATTAATCACACTGATGTTTGGGTATTTTGCATTTCTAATCAAATCCCTACCTGCCATATCAATACCCAATTGATTGATTGTGTTTACAGACCTAGCGAATGCTTTGCAAGAATACTGATAAACTTTTCACTTAAAAAGTAAGACTACATCATCTGTATTTAACAAAAAGATAAAATCCAGAGTCTTGGTATTAGAAATAAACAGAACATCAGCCACTCAATTTTACTGAGTTATCTCTGTGCTGAGTCTCATCATTTCTGTGTGACTTAGGCAAACTTCAGAAAGGCATTTGGACACATGGGGAGATGCAGAACGAACCATTTTCTTCTGTATTTTGCTTCAATATTTTATGACCTCCCTCAAATATATTTGCACCTAATTTCTCATGTAAATTTGTCTAGCTTTGCTTCGAACCATTATGTCTTGTTATGCCATTGTCTGTAATTATAAAGTGAATTAAAGAACACTTCTATTCCCAGTTAATATTCCTCTTGAGGTCACCTTAAACTTTTCTTTCCTGAGCTAAAGTGATGGTGCTCTTAACTTCTTCCATGGAATTGTATTTCCTCTACTCTCCACAATTTTTTAGGGTATTTTTGCACCCTCAGCAGCATTTCATTGTTCTTTTAATATAAGTCTGCCAGAACGTAACATTATCCTAGACCTATTCTAGCCAATTTTGTACATAAAGGTAAAAGCCATCTTTCCATCCTTAATCATTATTTCCCTCTTTACGATGTCAAGAATGTTTTTAACCCTTTCTATCACAAAATGCTGCAGCAGTTTATGCATTCTGACTTCCCCGAATGCTTTCTAGAATTACTTTCCAGAACTTTCCACCCCTATCTGGGTGCTAAAACCAATTCTCTTTTGGCCAAAGCAAATACTGCAGGCTATACTGAGACACACAAGACACAAGTGCCACTTGCACGCTTGTTAGGTCTTCCAGGTAAATATAAATTCAGTCACGTCAGTTCACAGCCAGCACAGGCATGGATGGATACGAGCATTGCAGTGACTATCTTGTCCATATGGAGATAACTCTTCCTGGTTTCAAAAAAGCCTAAGAACTTGTATGGACTCTACCATCCAGAAACCTGAGTCCCTTGCAAGGTTTTCTGTATGTATGCAGAAGACACACTGGGATACATTCAGGTGTTCATACTGGTGTCTGAAGAAGAAAAAGAAGTCACTGATGCATAAATAAAAGCTCTTATGTGAAAGGTTCTGCAACTTTCCCCATCCTTGGCATGGAGAGCACCCACGTCCCTGTGTTACTGGCTAGCCAGTGGGAGGCAACCCTCCGGTCCTTCAGCTAAACTTATTCCTTCACAAAGGAGCGAGGCATTTGCTAATCCAATACCTAATGTTTCATCCGAGGATTTGGCACTTGCTTTTACAGGGAGAGACCTGAGGTCAGAGGGCAATAAATGCGTTAGACTAAGAGGGATTTGTTAAAGTGCTAAACTGCGTCTTACTTCAGGAACAGAAATCCTAACATGCAAAGAGTTTACCCCAAGCTGATCCCTGGACTGTGCTTAGATTAATTAGACAAGAAAGTGTCTGCTCTGTGCAGTATTCACTCAATTTAAGTGAGTAACAATAAAAGTGTTTTGAAATGTGGCTTCATCTAGGGTGGAATTATTTATCCTAAACTTTGATAAAGTTTTCACAAGGTCTTATTGATTTGGGCACATACATTTCATTGTCTGTCTATAGGACTATGTCAAGTAAGCTATTACATGAGCTATAGAACAATTTTTCTGGTAATATTTCGGTTACGCACCATATCACTTTTCTCCACTGTAGTCCTACTTTTCCCAAATGTTTTACCTCCAGCAGCAGCCTTAAAGACTTTTTTGTCTGTGCACTGGGTGGTAGTTAATTATGACCTCTAACGAGCCTGCTGAATTACGCCAATCAAGAAATACATTTACTGGGGCTCCACGGGTGCAGCTATATTGGTGTACTGAATATATACCCTCAAAAAACCCCACAGGCTTCCTAACTGCTCTGTGCTAGTGATTAGACAAGATTAACATTTCATGGGAACTGTGTCAGCACGAATGTGAATGTGGTAAAATTGAGCACAGTGATAATACTTTGTGGTGAACAAGTTTTCAATCAATGATTCAAAATTATAGCATGTTATCTTCCCTCAGCTAAAATTGCAGAGGCTGCAGATAAAATGTTGACTTTATTTTCCATATTTGACTGGAGATTATGTATTTTCCTGTACTGACAGCTCAGAATTATCATTAAAGTTTAGTCTTATTCACATCACTTCCAGAGCAAACACTGAGGAAAGTATAAAAAAAGTATATTCCAAGTCAATCTTTGTATCTCCAGCCATGGGCAAAGGACATAGCTTGCCACTTTGCCCATTGCTACTGTTTTGGGGTGGTGATAGGGATGAGCAGTGCAGAGGAGTGTTCATGGTTATCAGCGGACAACATGCCTGCCTGTGCCTGGTTGTGAAAAGGATGGTTGGATCATGTCCCCAGCCTTTCCCACCATAAACCAGTCATGTCCACACCTCTTCCCTCAAATCCTGGTCTCAATGCCACCGTGTCCCTAAACTTTCCTGACTTCTTGTGATCCCCTCTCCAAACAACAATGCCCTTAGGGGCTGTGAAGCACGGGACACCAGGTGGATGAGGCTGCCTCATTCACAGGGAAGATGACATGGGGGAAGTGATGAGGCCTCTGCAGCCCTGCCCTTTGTCCAGGGGATCCCTGCCAGGCAGCACGGAGAACACATAGGCCGTGGAAAACAGGGGTCCTGACAGCGACAATGGCCCGTGGCTGAATGAACAGGAACAGAAATAGAGATCAGGGGAGTTTTCAGTTCCCTACTTGGCACTCATTAGACCATATCTAGACTTTGCAGTTTTGTCCCATCCCACTAGAAAAAGGACACTGATAAACTGGAGTGAGATCAGGGTAGATGATGGGGCTGGAGCATGTGTCCTGTGAGGAGATCCTGGAGAACTCCCACAAGGGAAGTGGACTTGTTTAACCTGGAACAAAGATGGCTTTAGGTCACCTAGAAGCAGCCCAGAGTGCCTGTAGGAAAGTCACTGAGGATGCCTTCACACTGGGGCTGGGCAGGAAGAAAGACACAAAAGGCATGAAAGTTGAGATGTAAGAGTTTCAACCTGAGCATAAGGAGATGCCCTTTGTCCATGAGAACAATTGGTCAGAGGACAGAGAGGTTTTTCAATCTCTGGCTTTTGAGGCTTTCAGGACTGAACTGTATGAAGCCCTCAACAGCCTGGTCTGAACTCGGAGCTGACCTGCTGTGAGCAGCAGATTGGACCAGAGACAAGGGAGGTCCCTCCCAGCCTGAGTTATTCAGTGATTTCATTAGCAAACACTCCCCTCCCCATCACTGGATAACACTGCCCTAGATAACACTAGATATGGCCACCAGTGATGGCAGTTTAACTAATCAGTAAAAGTAGTCTCAAATAAATACAAAGGAATTAGAAGAGAGGTGAAGCAAACGAGACTCCTGTGTAAAGACAACCTTTCATCCCTACATTGAATCTGTAGATATGAAAGGAGAGGTGCAACAAAAAGCCTGATATATGTATTGATTCATGGTAGTGTAACACCAGTAACACTGCATATTAACGGTAAAAATTCTCAAGCAGGATGGTCAAAGAGTGGAGCACACTTCTTAAGAGAAACTGGTCTTCACTCTTGAAGATACTCACAACTTGGCTATATGTGCTCTGATCTAACTTTGAAGGTGCATCTCATTTCAAAGCTGGCCTTTTTTTGATGGGGTGTTAGAGCAAATGGCCTCCTGAAACCCTGTACAACATAAAACACAAGAGCAGAAACCTCTCAAGAGAGCTGAGATGAGGCAGGAGAGGTGGTGCCAGGAGAGCACTGAGGACATCCAGCTGAACGCTGATAAGCATGGAAAGTTTTTACGAGACCGCCGACTGTCTCTTACCCCTTCTCTATTGGTCCTTCTCCCCTCAAGAGAGCAGTGCTCACCTCGCCAAGACAAGAGATGGAGTGGGGGGGCTGAGAACATTAACAACCTTTTCAGTCACAAGTCCAGCATGTGAAGATCTTAGTATGAGAAAATGAGGTCTTTGGTCATAACACAGGGTGAAAACATGCAGTTTCTTCCTCAAGAACCACCCTTTCTGGAGACATTTGATATAATTTGATTCAATTTGTTTTGTCTCTGGTGGCAAGGCATCAGCTGAAGACATGATTTCTATGACACATATCAGACAGGAGAACCTCATCTAAATAAGATGTGGCTCAGCTTTTCCACCTGATGTGGCTGAATGCAACCCACAGGAGTTCTGCAGTACATCCATCTTCCATCTGCCTGCAAAAAGGCCTGATAACCTGGGATCTCCCTCCTTGCTTTTGCTGGAAACACCTTGCTCAAATGATTTTAGAGCACAGCCAGAGAGTGCAGCTGAAAAATGCTTGATGCTCATTTTGTGTGCATAGAGATGACTGAAATATTACCAAGAGTGACAGAGGCTGCTGTTTCTGATGTGAGCACTGAGGATAGTTCAGGTCACCTAAGGGAAGTGATGGTGCTGGAGGATATGGGGATGGAGGTGTTACATGTCCCCAGCTCCCCTTTTGCAAGCAGTGATTGCTGCCACTCCCAGCTGCAGCATCTGCTGCTGGAAAGGCTGGAAGCACCTACAAAATCTTAAGGCCCTTTCATGGAGGAACTTCATGGGAAATACCCGCTGGCGCTCATCTCAGCCGGCTCCAGCTGACACCAAGCAAAGGGAGGCACTGCTCTGCAGCTCTGTGCAGGTAAGGGAAACTGCTGCCCTCAGCCTCCCTGCCACCCTCTGGTATGTTTTTAACCAGGCAGCTTCAGGAAGCAGGTCATGACCACAATCTGGAGCCCTGCTGTGCCTTCACCAATGTCACAAAGGTTTCTGATACAGCTATAAAGCATAAATAAAACCCATAAATAAACAATCTGTGACAGAAATGAAGCACTTTAACTGATGCATGGGGCTCTAATTTTTGTTTCTTAAGATTATCTGCCTTTGAATATTGGCTACAGTTCTGCTTTTCATCCCACTTGGGCAGGAATATTTACAAAAATTGAAAAATACCTTGCTTTCATTTTTGGAATCTAACCATAAGTTCAGCTAAAACATCCCTGCTACAGGATGCAGTGCCCTGTGTTCTGGCAGAGGATTGCTATGAAAGAGTAAAGTGAAACATAACTTCTGATAATGCAATGCATTGGACTCAGGAGTTGACAGCATTGCTACTAGAAATAAATTAAGCCTTTGGCACATGAAAAGGGCTGGGTTCTTGTCTCTGAGGCTCAGGATGTTTCCTCCCTATTGGGACTGACTCCATTTCTCTCTGATGCTTGTTCTGCAATGTGCTGATTACAGTGACCTTCTTCAGGATTTATGACAGCTCTAGGTGGCACAAGGAAAGCTAAATAATAATGACAGATTCATGCCCCCAGGGAGCATCCAGTGTAAGAAAGGCACACTAAAAGAGATGGTAAGGCACAAAAGATGTAGGAAGAAGAACGAGAAGAAGATGCTTCCATCCAGCTCTATACTTGCTGTCTCTGCCCCTTGTTGCTGTCAGAATCAGGGACAGCATCTCTGATGATGAGTCAGTAGAAGACAAAGTGATGTAGCCCTAAGCCAGAGGTCTGAGCTCCTGCTCCCAGGGCACATGGCAACATGCAGACGTGTCAGTGCTCCTGGTGGAGAAGCAGGCAGAGTATTGTCACAGATGGATGAGTGTCTGTTGCTGGTATGACAGATGAGCAATGGATCTAATTATATAACTGGAAGAGGAGAGCCATCTTGCACTCTCCTGTGATCTAGGGAAGTCATTGCAAAGCTGCTGTGTAGTACAAGGAGCACTGTAACATTAGCTGCTCTACAGCACCGCAATACATCACGCATGTACTCATTTCATGGCCGCCCTAATATATGTCACTGCCTTTGCTTGCCAGTCCATCACTTGGAAAGGGACAGGAGGTGTAAAAAGCCTCAGTCACATAACTGCACTGAGAGTGTAAGTTTCACACAACTCATGCAGAGAGCAATGAACTGTAGCAAGGGCTTATATTCACTTTCTGTTGGCTGCTCAGCTGCTATTCATAAAAGAGCATGGAAAAACAATTCCAGCTGACTGCATGTCCTAATGCATTTATATTCCTGTAATCATTCTGTTTTATCTCGATTATAACCAGAACAATGAGAGAGGGAGAAGGGCAGCAGAAAAGCAGAGGTATAGCTATACAGTAGTTACCTATATAATCGATACAGAGGCACACGGAGAATGACATGATTGGTGACAGTCAGCATGATTTCATTAAAGGCAGGTTGTGCCTGACAAATTCAGTGGCCTTCTACAATGGGATTACAGCATTGGTGGATGAGGGAAAGGCAACAGACATAATCTAGTGCAAGGTATTTGACAATGTCCTGCACAACATTCTTCTCTCTAGTCTGCAGAGACATGGGTTGGACAGATGGACCAGTTGGTGGATAGGAACTGACTGGACACTGAAATAGCTGCAGTCAACAACTCAACGTCCAAGTGTCAAGCAGCGCGAATGGCATTCCGCAGGGGTTGGTATTTGTGACTGGTGCTGTCTAACAACTTTGTCAGTGATGTGGACAGTGGCATTGAGTGCACCCTCAGCAAGTTTGCCAGTGACACCAAGCTGTGTAGTGTGATTGACATGCTGGAGAGAGGGACCATCCAGAGAGACCTTGACAAGCTTGAGAGGTGGCAATTCACAAAACACAATACACAGTGGAGTGATGGGCATGCATAAGTATGCACTCTCCTAGTTTTCACTGTGGATGAAAAAGCTGCTAATGAAATTGAATTATCCAATGCAGTCAGCTAACTAAGTTACCCTTGGGCTGCAGAGGTGTTTGAGGTTTTGCAAACCTACAGTTTTTTCTTTTATAAAAAATGGCTATATGGAACAGGCTTAAAAACAAATTACATTGGTAATCCTCATAAAAAGTGTTTTAAAGAAACTATCTAAATAAATTAAAAGAGAGACTTTTTACTGATGCCTTCTCAAGCTTAGCTAACAGACTTCCTGCAGCTTCAGTAGCAGATCTACATACTCTAGGACCTATGACACTGCATTGTTAGTCAATGCTTAATGACCTTCTGACCTGAATGATTTGTATATTTCCATCTGAACTCCCCAAGAATGACCCTGCCATTTGGTGCTGGGTGTAAACAGATCATCCCAGAGGTACGTGAGGGAGAAGTTGTGTAAAGATATGAATGTGGCTGCACAGAACAAAAGCAGCCTCCAGCATGGAGAGGTGCCTAGGGTGCTGGGAATGTGTCTGGCATCCCCATCCGTGGTAGGCATTGCAGAGGTGCACAGCGTGCACACCAAATCAGTGTAGTCACCCATTATCCCGTTGCTGAGTCCAAGAAAGCAGGCAACTCATTGCTGCAGACTTCCTGAGGCTCTTGCTGCTCTGCTGTTTGAACTGTCTGTACAGGTGTATTTTCATATGTCAGATGTTTCAGCAGGGCAGAACAGAGACATAAACACAGCCTGCCTGTGGAGTGTATAAGACATCTATCATGGGTCACATTTTCTTTTTTCGCCAGATCTCACACTTTCTTCCTCTTTGTCTGCTGACAACAGTTTTTAGAAGGTTGAAGCCCTTGGACTGCTGGTGTGATCAGGAAGGAATCATGTCTCACTAGTGATTTTTATATGAGTTGTTGATAATTACTACCTGCAGCATCTCCTCAAGTCTCCTGGCCTTTTGTGTCCTGCAGAATTATTGAGAAAAAGGCTTGGCAAAATTTTTGGAAACAGGACTCTAGGCGAAATTGAATGTACAAATAGGCTTCTAAAATCTTCATCTCTATTTTATGCATTGTGACAACTCTCAAATTCTTAATCTTGGGCTAGTACACTTCCTTATGTGCTAGGTACCTCACAAATGCAGAAAAAACCCCCGTATGTCCTTCCGTGATAGATTTGCCACCCAAGCACATAGATTTTTCTTTTTCATTTTTGTATCACTTTAATAAAGAATCTTAAGGAACACGTAAAGGATACACCTTTGAAACTGGTGCACAGACTGGAATCATGCTCAAGTAACCAATGCAAATCTGGCAGTACTGACATACCTTGGTGGACAACTGCCTTGGTTTAAAGCTATTCATTTCTAATAGACTTTCTCTGACTTATACTTGCTGCAAATCTTGCCCTTGAAACGAATCTAGTTTGTGCATGATGGCTGCGGTTTAAAAGGAGCCTACAAATAGTATTTTTCAAAATCCCATTACATTTTAATAACATTTCTACTTCTAACGGACTGTGGTCTCTTGAAAAACTCAGCTTGAATTCCCAGTTTCCACACTGCTATCACTAAACCAACTCTATGATTATTCCTTCTAGAAAGTTCAGTGTTAATTTTTGTTTTAGTTAGCAGCTCCTCTCCTGCACTTCAGTGGTTTAGGACTTTCTTCTTGCTTGACTTGCTTTTGTGCTTCATGGTTTTTTTATCATTTTTGCTAAGGATATCTCTGAATATAGAGTGACACTCATACCTGACACCATGAACAGGAAAATTGATGAGTCACAGCAGCTGCAATTTCCCACCTGCATCAGCAATGGAGAAATATTCAGCTAGGAAAAACCATGTGCTTTATAGTCAGTTTTTCCCATTCCTATCACCCCAAGTTACAGATATTTTCTAAACTGCACATTTACAAATGTGAAAAAAAAAAAAAGCTTCAAGTTTTAAATTATAAATGGATAGTCAAGACACACTGTCCATCAGCCATCACCAGAACTGTCCCTCTACCTGGCCTCTTTCAATCAGCCTGAATCCTATTTCCTTTTGATCACCACCCCTAGGATGGGATAGAGGAGGATGCTGCAAAGTCTGATAAGGTTATTGCATCTCATAAGTGCTACATGGAGTAATGATACCGGGGTAAAAATCTTATACCTCCTTTACATTCCCCTGATATCCCTGCCTGGCTTCCAGGAAAGCTATTTACAAATGTTTTGAGCCAAAAGACTATGTATGGTCAGCTTGTAATGTATGTCTCACAGGCTGTCCAGCACTACATAGCCAGACTCACAGTGAAAGCTCAGTGTGGGAGTGGGGGGAGCTGGAGCAGCTGCTGTGCTTCAGAAACACCGAGGCTTCTGGTGGCCTCTTGCCGTTAAATTCACTGGCACTTTTCAGGATTTAATACCTGGGAGATAGAGGATGGGATTAAGTGGCTCCTGCTGGAGAAGGGGTGTGAGGTTGGACTTCATACCATGTAGGACAGTAGATCTGTCCATATCTTTGGAAGTAAATTGTACCTGTGAGAATTTAACTGGTGTAAAAATCCTCCCTAATTGTATAGTCATGATCAACCTCTTCCAGGGAATCCCTTTTCTCTCTATAATTTAGTTGTCTTTAGCAGTTATTCCTATCTAACTGTTAGGGAGCATTTCCATGCATTCCTGCTTTTAAATAATACGATAAAAGATACGGACAGCTGAGGTTCTGTAGTGCTTGCAGCACCTCTGATGAATACGCATACAGATATATGCTTCCTGGATAAATTCAGAAATACTTTAGAGACCTTGTCACAGTGGGAGACACTGGTTTCCTCAGAAACACTCTGCTGAGCACTTCTCGCTGGAATGCTCAAGTTATGATCCTGGGCTCAGGGCTCTGCTCAGCATTTTGTGGCCTCTCATTGGCAATGGCTCCGTTCGTATTTCACCAACATTTCTTTTGCACTAAGTGCCTTGCAAGATGAGGGGGGCAGTTCAGAGCCCTTGCCCTCTCGTGGACTGTAAGCACAGCTTTGGGAGGATGGTCTCAAGGGCTACCCTTTTGGCCATTAGCTGTCACACACTGTGCTAGGGCACGACACTGTTACACCTGCACGAGGCCACCTCTGTGAGGGTGAGCCTCACTGCCAGAGGGACGTGGTTTGTGTCATTTCACAAGTAATGTATTGCTGATTTTGAACCCACAGTGTCACAGAGTGGTCCCTGTGTCCAGAACACTTGCTAGGCTCAGGGACTGACCCCTGCTAAAGCCTGAGGACTGGCATGGCAATGGTGTCCTTCTGCTTTTGCTGCATGAGCCTGCATGTCAGGGCAAGAAGGTGCTTGTCCAGGCTGGTGCTACCCCATGAGACTGACTGGTGGGGTAGCCTCCTGCAGATCCAGGCAAAGAGGGGGCTAGAACCAGCCACACTCCAATGGGCAGTTGTCCAGAAACCCTCCCCCTTTGCCCACTCAGTGACCAAACTGCAGACACTGGCTCCACGCCACGCTCCATCCCACCACTGAAGAAATTATTACAACAGCTCTATGCTGTCAAATTAAATTAGTATTTAATTTAAGGTGGGAGGTGGGGAGGTCGGTAAGTGACTCACTCACAGGGACTCATCCATCGTGTCCCACCTTCCCACCTCCCACTTTCTCCCTGTGGGACTGAGGGAAAGCCCACAGTGCCAGCCTGGGAGGCTGGGGCCAATCACCTCCAGGGGAGCCAACAACCATCTCTTAATGACACAAGAATGGACTGGGCTCTCTATCTTCCAGTTAAGTACATAAGTAGGGCCCTACACTTCCAGCTTACTACTTCCAAACGTTTTACAGGCTGACGGACTCTCACGGCTGAGATGAGACTCAGGATGGAAAATTCTGCTTGGAGCCATCTTCAGTGTGTACTAAAGAAAGTCAAAATTGTGAAGGATGACCAGACTCATGTTTGTAGCGAGTAGAGCTAGAAATGTCACTTCAGTGCAGAGCTGTTAGAAACCACAACAGTTTCCACCTTGTGGTGAGCTGTGTGGAGTTCTCTCAGCGTACAATGAGCTGCATCGACTTGTCAGTGGTGTTCCTGCTCTTCTCCCTCACTGTGATGTCTTCCTGTGGTCAGGAAGCAAGGGAAGACTCTCCAGGTACATGTTTTAAAGGGTTCTTTGCATTTCTGCACATGTGTTCAGTCCTGCAGTGGGGATAATAAAAAGTGGAGAGAAAATTAACAAGATTGTGTATGTTTCATTAAAAACAAACAGCAAGATGTAAAAGCCAGCTCTCACAGAGGATCCTATGGAGTTGAAAGAAGTTCAAAGACTAACCCAGAACTAGAAAGTAAAATATACCACATTTTATTTGATTTTTCTTCCTAACTGGATAAGCTTCTGAAAATTAATTCTTTAAAAATATAAAAAAACAAACATGCTTCTTTTTGGATAATGATCTCTGCATTTACTGGGTTGATCATGTCAGAATTATCTACAAATTATCCAAACATACCTGAGACTCTGCATAAAACTTGCTGGAAAATATGAATTATGTTTTTAATACGAAATTTAAGGAGGGAGAAGAGAAACAAGAATATAAATAGGAAAAAATACATGTTGTCTTCTAAAAAAATGTTAAAGTATACTATTTAGGAGAAATTGTGGATGTTTTTTCCCTTGAAGATAACATCTCTGAGGCAGAAGCTATTGAACAGCTCCTGCAAGCTTTCATGGCTGTGGTGATGAGAGGATGATAAAACAGCCAGGTTCTTTTGAGTCTGATCTGTAACACTGTGAACATCTCTAGCTCTCTGCTTTCTGCTTTGTGGTTTTCCTGCCACCTTGCCTTAAAACACAAGCTCTAGACTGGAGTTGTTTGGTTACTGTCAGACACAGTGCCCAAAGAAAAAGGTTTTACTTTTTTAGCTTTTATTTCAAGCAGCTGTATTCTTTTAAAGTTCATCCTTTTTACCATCAGCCGTGGTTGCAGACAGCTAGCTGATTGTCAACAGTTTCCTACAGCACTGATTCATCTCTCAGTGTCTTTTCATTTTTCTATCAAAAAGTATTTGTAAGTTAAAAATGTTGACCAGTTCTATTGTGCTCTCTGAAACATTAAAAGGACAGTGGTACAAAGCCTTACAACGAGCTGTCACGTCTTCCTTTCTTCAGCTTTTGACCATAGCTGAGCTCACTGATTAGGATGAAGGATTTGTACTGTTAGATGAACACAGATGAAAAATCAGAATGCCCGATGCCACAACCAATTACAGTGAGAAAAAGAGTGAGAGAAAGAGTGAGGAAAAATATTCAGGGTATTAAATGTAGCTGTCTTTGGAAGAAGCCCCTGAAAATCATAACAATACTTACTTTCAGCTGCAAGAGTATTGTGATGGTATTTCACTGGCAGTGGCATTTCAGATCAAATAAACTCAGGAGTTCTATTTAAACCTGAGTCAGTAGCTCCTCTTCACTGTGTTTGGGTCACCTTATGGAATGGTTTTCAAGTGTAGAAACAAGCTTCCTTCTGGATGAAACAGAACCAGGAGATATTTCTCATGAATTCACCAATGTCTCTGATGGGTGTTGATCCCTGGGGCCAGACTGGGTCTAGTCTGAGGGAAACTGCCTTGAAATGGGAGAAACATGGGTTCCCACAGCTCAGCACCAAGGCTGCTGCACAGCCCCATTCCAAGGCATTGCAGACACAGCCTGTGACGAAAAAAGGTGGCAGAGTACTCCCTGAAATAATCCAACACTGCAATGTTCAGAAATCAGATACCTACAGTGAGCTATTCTATTCTATTCTATTCTATTCTATTCTATTCTATTCTATTCTATTCTATTCTATTCTATTCTATTCTATTCTATTCTATTCTATTCTATTCTATTCTATTCTATTCTATATTCTATTCTATTCTACTCTATTCTATTCTTCTATTCTATTCCATTCTATTCTGCAGTGGCCTACCACTATCCCTGCAAAATCTCACTGTCTTCCAGGAGCACATTAGTCAATATGAGTAAAGTTTGTCAACATTTACACAGAGGATAATCAAGAGCTCATTGTTCCCCGGCTCTCCAGAATTGAACAAGAAGCTGCAATAATGAAATTCTCTTATTGATTCAACTGATCAAAATGTACTTGCATCAGTAGCTCAGGATAATTGGAGCACATTATAACAAAACAACTGATTGGTAGTGTAGTGCTGTTCAGAATATAAATACATAATCCTTTCATGCATTTAATATTTCCATTAATCACTAGCTTGGCGCCACCTTCAATTTTGCTGAACAGCCTTCAAGGTGGGAAGCTTGAGGCTCTTTAAATCTGTTCTTATATTTACAGAGCCTCTTAGACTGCCTGATAATGTGAACTTTTAACTTTGAATCAGACTGAAAATCAGTGTGAGATAATGCTTACACTGGTACTCTTCTTCCCTGTCCTCTGTTATGACATTTCTTCTTATTTGTTTCCTTAGCAGAGAAACAGAAGGACTTGAAAAATGTAGAACTGCAGCCTTTTCCCTCCACAGTGTACTAGTATGTCCTCATTTCCAGACTTAGCTTGGTTGCATCATGAAGATTTCTAGTGCAGGGAGCCCCATATTTCTCCAGACAGCAAACACAGAAGACAAGGTGGAAAAAGCTGCTTCTCTGTCCCAAATTTCCCAGCCCTCAGCTGCTATTAACTACTAAAAGGAAACCATCTATTTTCTTTTTGCAGTACCTGGTCTCCAAGAAGACATACTTTTAAGAAACAAGACAAAAATAAAATGTGGCAGTAAGATACTCCTAGTTTGATATTTTGTATTTAGGCACACTTGTACCAGTGGAAGAACAGATGCTGACATCGGGTCAGATAGACATATGCAGCATATAAAATCTGGTGTGCAACCAACAGATATCAGCAAGGTTTATAGGACTGAAAATGCAAATATGCTGCCCTTCAAGGACCAGCAGAGTTCTCCCAAGTGTTACAAGTGCTTAAGTCTTGCTGAAGGTAATTAGAGTTGAAGGCCCTCTGAATTTTTTAGAAGATCTAAAACATTTATCTTTGGACCAGATTCTTTTTTGCTAAGGGAAACTGTTCCTCTTTTCTGTTCTTGGTAACTTCTCTGGTTTTGTCACAGATTTCCTCCCTTCTCACCTTAATCTCTTGAAGACAGGTTTGCACATTTTGCCAAATCAGTGAGCAAGATCAGAAGATGACAAATCAGACCATATGTCAAAAATCCGTCCAATAGTCACCGCTATAAAAATACACCTATAGCTTTTTGGATGATGCTTCATAATCTTTCCCTCAAGGTTGCAATTTAGTTTTTGACAGGAGTAATCACATATTATATCTTAAAATCCCACTCATGTATTCACAGATAAAGTGAGATTCCAAATTATATCAGTCCATTGAATTAATAACTAACGTAAGTGTCTGCTGACATTGTTGGAATGCATTGCAAATTTCTTCAATATCAGAAACATCATGAATAAACACAGCTCTAAGCCTAGGAAAGTGCTGAAAATTCTGTGAAAGCAAATTGATTTTGTCTCTGATCTGGAGTGGGTCCCCAGTGCACCCATTAGAGCAGAAGCAAGCCTTGCCAAATAAGCACTAAATGCCTCAAAGAGCTATCCATGTTGTCCAGTCCAGCTTCCTCTGGTATTTGTTGGCACAGCAATTATGATCAAACTAGCCAATTTAACTCAGATTATACACAGCATGGAATAAGATCCTACATTTATACAGATTTACTCGTTTGTGGAAGTGTTCCTGAGGTGAATAGAGAAATTTTCACATGGAAGTTGGAGAGCACTGTGTTAAGAAATTCTGTTTCTTGGATTTGAGGAGTTTTACTTTTGCTTTCTGCCCAGATCACCGAGCTCTTGACAGTCTTCTTGCATCCATACTCACAATTCTTACCTGTTCTTGCTACCCTCATGCAGATTTTGCTACCAACTGTAAAATCACAAAGTGCATATGGATGTCAAAGGAGCCCCCTACATTATCTCTTCTTTTTGTGGGAAGCATCACAGCTTTTACCCATGAGAAAGTCAACATACGTCTCTGTTCTCCTCAGTATGTGACAATAATGCAAATTGAGACATTGCTCATAAACAGAGAAGAAAACTCTTTTGATGTTGTACAGAGTTCATTTATGTCACCTACAAACAGGCAAAAATGTGTCATCTGTGCTCCCTTATGTTGTTCAGATGAGACACAGAGTCTCTTCTTTTCTCCTGTTGCTTGTTTTTACCTTAGTAATACGAAAAAATGTCAAGCTGAGGCTAGTCTTGATTGTTTGAAATATTTTAAATTCTCAGGGGTGAACCTGCACTGCTTGCCTGTCTTGCAGCTCCCGTGGTTTGTCTTTTTCATGTTTAGTCAGACTGTGGTCCCAGTCCCACAGTGAGCTGCCTGTGAGCAGTTGACTGCTCCTGTATGCAGTTCAGGTGGGGAAAGAGCCTGAGCATTGTCTGCTTCCTATCATATCCCAGAAGATTTGGTATGTTCCTGTTCCCTAGAAAAAAGCAGTGACATGGTGACTGCCAATGCATTTGCTGTATCTTATCCACAAATATTCACCAGTTCTGTAACAGAAAGCATTCAAACAAGCAGCTTTTCCAGGAATCAAACCCAGGGCAGCAAAACTGCTCCCAGGACTAGCTCTGGTAAGAGCAAGTAAAAGCTTCATGGCTAAATCCATGGTAAAGAAAAGGCCTCCAAAAGTGTAATATCGGCATCTGATGATGTTAGCCCTGATAATACGTAATTTTGCATTTCCTGTTAGAAAAGGCATTGAAAGTGCAACTCCGAATGCATCTGAAAATGAAACAATCTATTGCATGATGCCAACCATAAGCACCTGGCATTTCACACTCTAGTGAAACAGAGGAAATGCAAGTTGTTAACAAAGACTTCTCCCTCAATAGAGCTAATGATTACAGTTAAATGGGTGCCAACAAGGGTAAAACAAAAGACTTAAACAGAACTAATAAGGATTTAATTCTGTCTGAATCAGGTTTTATTTCATGGAGTATTATTTGTTATAAATTCTGGTTTGGTTTTGTTTTGTTTCCAGCCATCAGAGTCATTCACAAAGCACAGGGCAAACAAATTTCAATCCGAGCAGAAAACAAAACAAAGCAAACAACAACAACAAAAAGTAAACAGAGATAAAATCTCTGTAGTTTTTCAGACATCATAGATTAAACAGGGTGTAGCATCCACTTTGCCTTTTAACACCTCTTCATCTGTGTCAACACTTATGGACACAAGGTTCCATATCACTAATTCCCTCAAGCCTCAGGTTAGCCAAATGCAGACCCGCAGCTTCAGTCAGGTGGGTGGGCAGCGGGACCAGCAGGGTCCCAGTCTGAGCCAACTCCGTTCTGTCTTTAGCTCCAGATAAGCAGTTCCAAAGCTGCGTTACACAACTGGTAATAATGACTTTCCACTCTGCGTCAGGTGCTTACCATCTGGCCTCTTGCCTTTGTGAGGTATGTAACTCAGAAGAGAAAAGCAAAAACAACAGCTTTGTGGAGGAGGGGACTGTGGCCAAAATTTAGTGAAACATTTCTGAGCACACCTAAATTGAAGAGCACAACTTATCCCAGTCGGTTCAGGGAAGCATGAGCTTGCTCCCTTCACTGAACTGCACTTTTGTGTTCAGCAGAAAATCTTTAAGTATGTTGTGCTCCAGAAGCTTATGGTGTAGAAGGATGACGATGTATCTTAAAGAAACACAGTTCTGCTTGCAAGGAAGAGAAATGGCAAGACAATCTCTTGCTCCGATTTGTGTACTTCAATCTGTTAAAATTTTGGAAAAAAAGGACCACCCTTTTCCAGAGTGAAGTTTCAGTGAAATTCTCCTCCAATACTTTGACACCTTGTTATTTGCATTTCTCTTGTCTTTTAAAAAATCGCACAACTCTGTGTACTGAAGCAAACTAGCAGCAAACTCCTCACGGCTTTTGGCAGCTTGTATTCCAGATGGCCTGGACAAAACCATAAGAAATTATATAAAAGACCCAGTTCTAGAAGTCAGCACATGGAAGATATTTCAGGTGATGACATGAAGTTTTTTACCAGGGCATGTGTAGAGTCTCCCTGGGCTGATATCATCAGTTGCCAAACTCTTGGTGGGTTTAAGCAGCATTCATCAACTTCACTGTTATACTTAGAGCAGCTGTCTTGCTCTCTTAATACATGCTACTAACCAGATGGCCTCAGAAAACACAACCATATGAAGTCTGATCTCACTTAATTCTTATACTCTTCATGCCTTGGACTTTTTTGGGTTCGCATCATAACCAAGTAGCAGGAGAGTAGAAGTTGATTCAGTCCACAATTCTGCCCTTGATGTATGTGATTGAGAAAAACAATGCTGTCTCTAATACATAGCTTTAAAAACCTGTTTGAATGGGAGTTCAGCTGTGCCAAATAATATTTGCAAATATTACAAGGTTTTATGTGTTATTATAGCATGAGAATCCATGATGGAGGCTTCTGAGGATTAGAAGACATAAAAGTATTGTTAAGCTTTTCATATAAATGACTGTAATATGATGCTTTTAAAGGGACTTCTATGGGGTTAAAGCCATTTAGTCATTGCCACTCCCTTTGTAGAAGAAAATTATTCTTTTTCTTATCTTCCTTTTGTGAGGGATCTTCTATATCTGGGTAAGGAGGGGTTATGTAAAGAAGTGTATGGCTTTTCTCCCTTCAATTCCCATGCACTTCTTTATACTAAGACCCTATTTAAAAAGACACAATACTGTTCAATACTTAGAGCACAAACCCGATGTCAGGCCAAAGCACAGCTTGGTCTCAGGACTGAGAGTAACCCTTCATGGGGATGAATCATGGTATTTGCTATTCAGCAATTGATTGGACAGGCCACATGCTTGCCTGTAATTTGTCAAAAAGCCTTGACAGATAAATGTATAGTTAGAGGTGATGGCAATTAGTAATTAGAAATTCTGCCTTAGCTCCGTCCATCATTGCACAGCCTCTAATTCTGGGAGGCAGCTTCTGGCGGTTTGCAGGTGGATGTCACCTAGAGACGTGAAACTAATCAGGCTTAGGAAATACTTCTGGGGTTTGCTTTTTTCCCCTCACCTTGGAGAACCTGAGAAATATTTGAAAATGAAAATGTGACTTGACATCTTGCAGAGGGAAATAGGCCCTGTTTGGGTTTTTTCTCCTGCTGATCTGTGATGTGTGCAGTGATACATGCATAGGCTTAGAAGTGTCAAGAGCTCTTCCACAGACATCTGCTCCTGCAGCAAACAAACTTGCAATGCAATTGGCACCCAGTGCAGCATCTTCTTATCCTACTTAAAAAAAACCAGTCAGGGGCAATGCTGGTCATGTCCCTACAAGATTTGCTGTGGAGTAACCTCATGTGCACCAATGACTCCTGATTTATGCCAGCAAATGTGGTTATAGAATGAGGTCCGTTTGCACTAATTTAGCATCCTTCCTGCTGTGATGTTTTACCTATCCTGGGTTAGATGTGCAGTCATCGGGTGTCCCACCGGTGCTGTAGTAAGCAGTTTGGGTGGAAATTCTACCTCTCCTACATGAGCTATGCTGAAGACTGTCGAAATGAGCCTGAACTCTTGGAGTTCAGTTCACCAGCTGTTTCTGAGAGGATGCTGTGGTGCGGGATACAGCATAGTACAGCCACTGGAAAGGGCTGTCCTCAAGGTATCAGAGCACGGCATTTATATATTTCCTTCACTCTCATACATGTATTCAGTCATTCTTTAGGACTTCTTGGTGATAAGAGCTGCGTCTGTCCTGTGAAACCAGGTTCACTTTTGGACATGCTGTAATTGTGGAGCATCTGCACCTCACGGCCATTTTGTTGAACATCTTTCTGCTTTTATAGCACAAACATCAGAAAGCCTCAGCTGCCCGCTTCCCCACTGGGGAAAGTGAGGACATGTATGAGCATTTGACATTTCAGTCTAATCCAATCTGCATAAGGATGCTTCATCCCCTGTCACAGGGCAGGGAATTCACTAGAGACGCTCCTGCAGGAGTACAGAGCCATGCCGTGTGCGCTGAGAACAGTGTGTGGGCAGCCTCAGGGGAGAAGTATCTACCACAAGTCTCAGGAGGTTTGGCCCTCTCTCAGACTTGAATGGGTTCCACCAGGGCAGCTCTCTAAGAAATTATGGAAGACAGTTGCAGAGTGGGTCCATCCTTTTTACCTTGTTGCTACCCACGAAAATCACTGAGCTGTATGTACAGAGGCCAGTGACAGGACAGACACAGCCCTTAACAACATTTTACCCTGCACCCTCCCTTTCTTACCAGGGTCTGACCCTGCCCATGACATTACAAAGCATGTCCAGCCTTGGGCAGCTCTGTCTCTCCTAACAACCTAGATGTCCAGGGACCAAGCTGTGTCCCAGGGGCCAGCTGGTGCAGCATGCCTCATGTCCATGCAGCTGACCTCTAATACCATCACCCATGACAGCCAAACTCTGTACCCAGAGCCTTCCCTGGTCCATGCTAACCCCAGGCTGTGCCTACGGTCAAACCACCACGGGAAATCCAGGACATGGGCTGGGGCTGAGGTCCACCTCCTGGCCCTGTTAGCCTGCAAGGAGCACAAGACGAGGAAAGAAATGGAGCCCCAGAGATGGGGATCTCCCACTCCTGCCTCACTGTGTCCTGTTCCAGCTGCTTAGGACAAGTTTCGGGGGAGCACTGAAGATGTGGGAGAACAGGAACTGTAGGGAGTCCCTCGCTCCTTCCCCAACCAGCCTGCAGGGTGGTGGCAGAGCCAGGTGACTACCTGGCTGAGGGTAGTCTGAGCCTGTGCATGAATGGACAGGTGTTCTGCCCCTACCCTGAGCCAGGCTGGCTGGTGCCAGGGGTGCAGGAACAGGGTGCACACACCATAGGGGAAGAAGGGGAGCGGGGAGTGGTGAGGAAGACCAGAGAGCAGCATGCTCTGCCCACACTCAGGTGGGGAGAGGGCAGGCGTAGAAGGGACTTGATATACGTGCCTTCCTTACACCTGTGCTGCTAACCCTCTCCATCCTACCATGTTGCTGGGATGTCCTTCTTGATGGCTCAAGGAAAGTAGAAAGAGAACTATCCCTGCGGCCTCATAGCACAGGACCACAAACCAGCCAGGCCATTACACACGAACCATCCTCTGTCCCATAGCCCAGTGTCAGCTCTTACCTAACAGCCAGCAAGGAACTGCACGTACACAGTCAAAATACACAGTGGTTCTCACCCACTTCGTCACTTCTGATATGCTTTTTGTGATGGGACCATTTCATTCACCACTAGTCTGCTCTTTATTAACTGCCCATGGACACGGAAGACTGAACAATTGCAGTTGTCTTTGGAAACAGTGGCTTCATTATCTGGTTGGTTTTAGCAATTGAGTGAGAAAAATGTAGGTCACAAAGGCACTGTTTACCTGAGAGGTGTCCATCATTGACCACAGCTGGCAGAGAGCTGCAGGGTAACATCCGCTGCCTAGATGGATCGCATGCAAAAGCACAGCCTAGAGAGAAATACTCTGGGTTCCAGTTGTTTTTCATTCTCTTTGGGTTTGTAAAGATAAATGATGTTCAATACTGAATCGAAGTAGGTTTTCAGGGGGTTTAGGCAAAATGGAAATTCTCTGTTAGCACTGCCAACCTACATTTATTCAGCTAACAAACACTGTTCCTGAAAAAACTGTCAGATAGGGCTGTCATCTGAATCAAAGTAAATAAAGAGGCTGCCAAATTTGTCATAAAAATCCCAATAATTGCCTATGTATTCTTTATTTGTGTCAGGTGGTGGGGAAGGAAGGGAAAATGAGAAATGGGGTATTAAAAGACAGCAACAGAGAGACCTAAGATAGCTAAGAAAAACTATAATTAATGTCAATGCGGAATAATAAGTGATTTGAAGGAAAATACATATTTTAATTTAGAGGAAGATTTGATCTCAGTACCGTTACAAAGAAGCTCTCACCTGCTACTAATATTCTTTGACATTTTAAAGATTATTAATGATATAAAAGTATAAAAGAAAATGTATGAATCAGATGACTTAATGTTGTGGTTTAAACCCAGCTGTTAACTAAGCACCGCACGGCCCCTTGCTCACTGTCCACCCAGTGGGATGGCAGGAAGAGAACTGGAAGGGTAAAAGTGAGAAAACTCATGGGTTGAGAGAAGAACAGTTTAATAATTGAAATAAAAGTAACAGCAGTAATAATAATAAAAGAGAAATAAATTCAAAAAAAGGACAATTGATGCAAATGAAGAGAGTTGCTCACCACCAACTGACCAATGCCCTGCCAGCCCCCGAGAAGCAGCTGCCCCTGGCCAACCTTCTCCCCCAACTTTATTGCTGAGCATGACACCATATGGTCTGGGACATCCTTTTGGTCAGCTGGAGTCAATTGTCCGGGTTGTGTTCCCTCCCAACTCCTTGCACACCCCCAGTCCACTCACTGGTAGGGTGGGGTGAGGAACAGAAAAGGCCTTGGCTGTGTGTAAGCCCTGCTCAGCAATAACAAAAACATCCCTGTGTTATCAACACTGTTTCCAGCATAAATCCAAAACACAGCCCCATACCAGGTACTGTGAAGAAATTTAACTCTACCCTAGCCATAACCAGACACTTAAATAAAACTTGCACAGGAAATAGAAGGCTGCATAGAGATTTTAATGACCAAATGAGCTTTGATCAGTGTGTGGTGATGAGTTCAGGAACACAGCAGCATGTCTGCCAACAGCAGATGCAGGGCTGCCAAAAGCAAATGCCAGACACCCTTGGTCTTCAGCTCTACATACAGGGCACTTACTTCTCCCAGGATATGTATTTCTTACACATCCTTGCCCAGGTACACATTCTCTAAGTCAAGCCCAGACTATTTCTTGTAGGACAATAAAAAGAACGGAGATGGATCACAGGATAACACCAAAATATGCATGGGACTTCTGAGATCTCTGCAGCTTTTAGTGACAACTGCAGTGCTCTCAGGGCCAGGGAGAGGATGGCTTGCATGGCAACTTTTTGCTTCTACACTGGGGCATTGTGTCTTTGGGGCATTGGCTGCAGGGAGATGGAGGTCCTGAAGAGTGGGGATGAGCATGTGAGGCTGGTAAACTGCTCAGCTAATCCTATCAATGCCAGAAAAAGAATACATGGAGAGAATAAATATGGGATAAATCAGAAAACCACTTCCCCTGGTGGACTCTAGAAAAAGAGTATTTTTTGGCAGGTGCCACACAGCTATTCCTAGTACTAATGGCATCTGTTATGATGTCTCAAGAGGCATAGGGTAGCCCCAAGCACTGGCTTTCTGGCCTGACTTACTTACCACTTACTCTGCTTACTCTGCTTACTCCAGACTGAGTATGGCAGAGCACAGATCACTACCAGCTACTCTCATCTGTTTGATCCTTTTATTGTTAATCAAATATCTGCCTGATAAGCCTGCCCTGGTGTCTTGGCCTAAAAAACTAAACATTTGGTCTGCAGTAGATGTGGGAAATGGGGACTACTGGCAAACAGATCTGAGTAGGCTCTGGGAGCACTACTCCAGCTCTCTGCCCCTGCAGCACTCACTGCTGGGTGGGCTCTGCTCTCAGGGTCACTCAGGTGACTCAGGCCTACACTTCTAAGGCTTCTCTAATAATGAGAAATACAATATTTGCCGCTTATAAATTTTAATTTCCAAAATATTTTTTAAAGCCCATTGTTCTAAAAGGAGTGAAATTCTAGTTCTTCAGTCACCATCAACAAGAGGACAAGTGACTGCATGATTTACTTTACTTTTCTTACAATGACTTACTTTCAGCTCCTCAAAATTTATATCTACATGAATTTCTTAGCATTCTCCTTTCTTTCCAGATTCCAAGTTTCTCTCTGTGGAGGGAAATAATAACACTGAAGTAGAAGCATTTCTTGTGAAGCACTGAGATAGATGCCTAAATCGACAGAAGACTGGAGAAAAGCACCTGAAGGACTACAAGGAGGAGTCACTGTAGCATATAATAGGTTACCCAGAGGCTGAGGAGCCAACATCTCTGAAGAACCAAGCAGTATCTGGATCTGGTAAAACACTGCACAAACTGAGTTCAGGAAGATTTTCTTCACTGAAGTCCAAGCACCTTGTGCTATTCAGGGATGTTCATCTTAGCTGCTTCCTGCCTGCTCTTATGTTTTGGAGATGCTGTTCCTTATAGGAATGCCCTCACTGACAGAGGAGCAGGGTATTTGTTGTTCTTTTCACAGCAGGGCTTGCTCCTGTTACTGTTTAGAGAAGTGTCTTCAATGCAAGATCAGAATCCCAGCTGAGTCAGCGTGCCTGGCCACCAGCTGCCCACCAGAGCTGTCAGTGAGGACTGTCTCAGCTAACAATCCTATAGATACTTACTGGGAAGAAAAGTGATCATCCAAGCTGCTCCACTGGTAGCATGAGCCCTTCATGACAGCAATCCATAAACCAAAACAGACTGATTATATTACACAGAGTTTTGACTTTAGTCTGTGCTAGTAAATTCCTTAATATGCAGAACTTACCCTGTAGGGGTGCCCACCTTTCTCCACTGACTGCAGAAGAGCTCAGCAACAATAGTTTTGACCTAACAATTAGATAGCTGAAGTTAAGCAAAATTAATTTTAACCCTCAATGATCACTGGGTAATTCCAGTAAAAACTTTCCCATCATATTTCCCCAAAGTTTTTCCTTCAGAAGACACTTACCAGACAGAAATCTGGCATTACTCATTTGCATTGTGCTGGTGGACAATAAAGTCTTATTGCTTTTCTGCAATAGTTCAGTCACTGTCTTCCCACTTCAAGTTTTCCTGCATCATCACATAAATTTCAAAGGTGGATCTCACAGGGGCTGTCCAGATGATGATGAGGCAAAAGTCTGTGATAGGGTATCAATATGCCACTGCAAACAGCATCATTTTCTCTACTGTACCAGTATGAAATACTCCATTCTTAAACATTTATGAGGTATGGTCTCAGATATTCCACTGCTTTGTTACTTGTTTCTTTTGGTGTTTAATGGTGCCTGTTTCATGCTGTAGCTACTCTCTGTAAAATGCAATAATCCAGACATTCATTCAGACTCTCACAGTTTTTGGTAGGCTATTCTCACACTACACCTAGCACGGTGTCTTTCCATCATGCTGTAAGTACCAGGTATCATCCCTTTCTGTAGCATCTGTCTGACTCAGTCTCATAGTAATAGACTGCCATGTGTATTTCTTTTTGTATTCTTGTAATGCAGATTTCCACTGTGCCTGGGAAGGGAATTAATTTTATCCTAAATTCTGAAGTGATAGAAAAGGTCTTTAGAGCTTATCAATCTATTTCATTAATATCTCCTGAATAACTCCTGGTTATTCCTTCACCTTTCCCTACACAGACTCATTCCTGTGTCCTCTTGAATGCTTTGTGAAACTGAAGCAATTTCAATAAGCTCAGAGGTTTAACAAATAAAAGCCATGACTGTCCCCAGCTTTGCCAGGAAGCTGGCGGACACTCGGTGATTAGAAGCTGTGCTAGCAGAAATATCTGGTCTTGTTTTAGCATGTGAGGAAATATCAAAAGGTGAGAGATCAGCTAATGGACATTAAATACAACAGAAACTTGTCTGGGGCCATATATTCTCCCCTGGGCACTTGACATTTGCTGGTACTACTTTGTTCACTAAATTGACCTGGAGTAGGTATTTGTAGCATCTTGTCACTCAAATCCGATTAATACTGTTTTTGAGGGAAAAGAATAAAAAATTTGCTTAGTCGGTCTCAATCCTTAATAGTTATCTTCTTGTGTTAAGCCTTCCTCAGATCACCTTTGCCTACAAAACTGGCAAGAATGGGTTGACGAATAAATTCAGGATGTGCAGCACAGAGGCAGAAGGAAGTCCCTGAGGATTTGAGAGGAGCTTGCCATCCAGCTTGCCACTCAGACAGTTTAGGCAGTTTCTTTCTGCCTGCAATAGTTCTGCTTCTTGTCCACCTAAAATAAATGATAAATAGTTCAAAAGAGCAACTCCAGTGCTTTTGGAATAGAGCAGACTGCTCTGAATAAATAACAGATATTACAGAAATGTCTTGGTCTGAGAAAAATTCTTTCCCTGCCTAGCAAAGATTTCTTAACAACAACCCTCTTCAAAATATAAAGCCAAGGACTGAACTGTTCTATCCCTACACTCAACTGGCCAAATTCCCCATGGAAAAAAAGTTGAGTTCAGCTCTGCTGGAGTAATTGGAGCTACTGATTTACATCTGCCAAGCACCATTGGCAGTATACGCCTGGGGAAGAGACCTGAACACATTTGCAGTCATTCAAATACATACATACAATCCTGCCTTCCCTGGCTCCCCATGGGTCCAAGTCTGCATTCTTGTTTAAAGGAGAGGACAGTAAACAGATCTTGTGTATGGCAAAATAGACAGCATGGGAACCAACCTGAGTCAACAGCTAGCTTAACTGATTGGAGAGGTTAGGTGTTATTGGAGAGGGGTCTAATCAGAGAAGTCTGAAGTTTAAGAGAATTTTAAATTAATATTTGCTTCAGATTAATTGAATCATAGAATAGTTTAGGCTGGCAAAGATCTTTAAGGTCACTGAGTCCAACTATTAACCCAACACTGCCAGGTCCATCAGTAAACCATGTCCCCAAATGCTATATCCCCACGTCTTTTAAATACCTCTAGGGATGGTGAATCCACTAGTTCCCTGGGCAGCCTGTTCCAATGCTTTACAAACCTTTCTATGAAGAATTTTTCCCTAATATCCAATCTAAACATCTCCTGGCACAACTTGAGGCCATTTCTTCTTGCCCTTATTACTTGTTACCTAAGAGAAGAGGCTGACCCCCACCTGGCTACACCTGTGAATACTAAGAAGCTTTACAGCAGAGGAATTTTTCTAGCTTACCCAGTATTTTGTAAAAGTCCTGCTTTTCCCAGTGTTTCGTGAGAGCTCTCCTTTTCCCATGCAAACTATTAAAAACAAAGCTACAGTTTTTTGTAAACCATTTCCTATCTCACACCTGCAGGTTGTTATGAAATTTTGTTTGATATTGCCTAGGGAAATATTTAGGAATGGGTGTCCTCTGGATTGACCAATCATCCCAATGAGTGGTTGGCCAGAGGTCCAAGAACCTCTTCTATTCAAGTAAACTTCAAGCAAACTAATAGATATGAACCTGTCTGTATATTAACAAATAATTGCATTTTTTTCCTGGACTCCGGATTTCTATGTCATGTTTTCTCTCCGTCCCCGCTACTACAGTGACATACACCCTCCTTTCAGGCATTTGTACAGAGTGATAAGGTCCCCCTGAGCCTCCTTTTCTCCAGACCAAACACCCCCAGCTCCCTCAGCTGCTCCTCACAGGACTTGTGCTCCAGACCCTTCCCCAGCTCCGCTGCCCTTCTCTGGACACGCTCCAGCCCCTTAATGCCTTTCTTGCAGTGAGGGGCCCAGAACTGAACACAGGATTCGAGGTGTGGCCTCAGCAGTGCCGAGTACAGGGGGACGGTCACTGCCCTGGTCCTGCTGGCCACACCACTGCTGAGCCAGGCCAGGTGCCATTGGCCTTCTTGGCCACCTGGGCACAGCTGGCTCATGTTCAGCCACTGTTGACCAGCACCCCCAGGCCTTTTCTGTGGGCAGCTTTCCAGCCACTGCCCCCAGTCTGTAGCACTGCCTGGGATGATTGTGACCCAAGGGCAGGACCCAACACTTGGCCTTGTTCAACCTCATACAGTTGGCCTTGGCCCATCAATCCAGCCTGTCCAGTAGAGCATTCCTGCCCTCCAGAAAATCAGCTTGGTGTTGCCTGCAAACTGACTGACGATGCATTGATAAAGATACTAATCTGGGCTGGCCCAAATATCTCAGAGGCCTGGGGAACACCACTAGTGACTGGCCCCCAACTGGATGTAACTCCATTGCCCACCACTCTCTGGGCCCGCCCATCCATCCATCCATCCATCCATCCATCCATCCATCCATCCATCCATCCATCCATCCATCCATCCATCCATCCATCCTTCCATCCATCCTTCCATCCATCCTTCCATCCATCCATCCATCCATCCATCCATCCATCCATCCATCCATCCAGTTTTATACCCATTGAGGAGTATACCCATCCAAGCCACAAGCAGCCAGTTCCTCCAGGAAAATGCTGTGAGAAATGGTGTTAGAGGCTTTACTATAGTCCAGGTAGACAACACCCATGTATATTCCTCATCCAAGGGCTAGTGATCCTAAGATTTCTCCCAGCTGCTTATAGAATACTTGGTCTGCTTCTTCATCCTGGTTGGGTGGCCTATAACAGACTCCTACCCAGATATCTGCCCTGTTGGCCTTCCCCCTGATTCTTACCCATAAACGATTGCTTGGTTTTTCAAAAACGCTAGTGTAAGTCTCTTCTAGAATGTATTTAAAAATGAAGATTGTAAAGTATGCCTTCAACCTCTCAAATAATTTACAGATCAACAGATGATTGCTAAGTAAACATCACAGTCAACCCATGTTACTGTCAGAATTAGAACCCAAAACTTCAAGCACCTGTGCCTACCTCAGTGACTGGAACAGCATGGGACCATGGATTCATGGCGGGGTGCAGCAGTGGTTTAAGAAGATACTAACCTCCAGATGTCTATTATTGCCTCCCTCCTTGCCTTCTGTCACACCCATAGCTGGACACAACTGCCTTCACACATCAAGTGTGTTCCCTTCTAGCCTGTTTTAGTAGAATGAGTTCAAAGCTCAAAATTACTGGAGCATCATCTCAAGACCTGCAAACTGGGTAACAGGTGGGAGGAGGGAAGAGATGAGAGAAATTTTTATAGGACTACACCTACAAAAGCCTGTCAGACTGCAGTCTTGCATGTTAGCATCACAGAGTACAGTGCCATTGAATTTTTAGACAGCAAGATGAATTTGTACCTCCAGTGACCATCAAGCAAGCTCATTTAAATACTTCTCACTATCCTTACCCAAAGGCATTTCCTTGTAATCGAAATAATTGACCAGAGACACTTCATTCCATCTATTCAGATTATCCTTGTGCACAGAATACAAGTTTCCACTGATGGAGAGTTGACACTGACTAATATAAGACCTTTCCCTGATTCCCAGAAATTAAGTGTGTGCTTTGAAACTATTGTAATTTTCTCACTCTCCTGAAAAGTGTCCCCCTTGGAAATGAGGTGTTTGAGAAATAATGTGATGCACATCAGAGCAAATTCTTCCACTTTCTGATGATTTCAGTATGTCTGGAAATTTAGGATAATCAGGGTAGATGTAGCTAACACTTCTACCTAACAAATGTTACTTTGGCTGGAGTCTGAGCTGGAAACTTACACAGGTTTCACAACCACCAGATTTGTCTGAATCTAAGCAGATTCCTAATGACCCACAGCCATCCATGTGAGTTTTTATGTCCTTCTCTCTCTCTCTACTTACATGTCTGCAGCTAAACACAAAGTCAGGGCCCAAACCTGGACTTGGAGGCCAAGGATAGGGAGCATCCTGCACCCAGCTGGTGGCCTGTCTATGGCAGATGTCTCTGAGGCAGAGCAGGTGGGAGCATGGAGGACACAGCCAGGGAATGTATTATCCACTAAGCAGTGCAGTTGGTGCTCAGGGCTCCACCTGAGGTTCTGGAGCCCCTTTCCTTGTCAGTTCAGCCTTAGCGGGACCAATCTGAAGTCAGGATGGGCTGCGAAGGGTTGGTCCCCCAGTCCATCTGCACAAGGCTGGTGGCTGTGGAGGGCTGTGGGCTCTCAAGACAAGAGCCTTTGCACTCCCCTGGGGGAGTCAGACTTAAGCAACCCACCTCGGGTCAGCGTGACAACCTAGCATGATTTGCTTCCTCATGGTAATCACCTGCACCCCATTGGCTAATTGGTTTCCACCCCACCCCCTGCCTTGCCCATATATACCACTGCTTTTAGCACTCAGAGGATTAAGGGATGTGTCTGTCCCTGGCCTTCCCTTTGTCAGGGTGGCTGGACAATAAAAGCTACTCTGTGGAACCGCCATACGAGGCTCTGGTCTCTCTTTACCCCCGAGTTAGCCTGGGGTGATCTCACAAAGAGCTGGGATCACTTGTAGCCGAGAAGCTGCTACATCTGCTGGGATCACCGGGTCGCTCAGGAAGGCCTGCCAGTGCCCTCAGAAGGGCTGTTCCCTGCGGGACGCTCTCTCTGAGAAGGTCATGGCTGGCTGGTGCTGACCAGCGCCGGCCCCTAGCGACAGGTGGCCTCATGTGGAAGCTGGTCCTCCCATTCTCCCCCTCCAGCTCACAGTGCTTTAGTCCTCTGCCAAGAGTGTCAGTAATGCTTTTGAGAGCCCAGCATGGGAAGCAGAGCCATGACAGCCAACACAAGTGGCAGTCTGACATGGGGCTGGCATAGAGCCATGAGAGGTAGGAGGCACCTCTCTGGAGGGGATGGAAAGCTGCTGTTGTTATGATAATAGTCTGGGAATTATTTACTGTTGATGTATTTATTGGTCTAATTAATTTCATGTCTTTAATAAAACTGTTGCTTATTAGCCATTTAATTAATGTTTGTGAGTGGAAAGAGTAACTCCTTCAGTGCAATATAAGGCTTAGCATCACTTTCCCAGTTTTTTGGCTTGGGTTTTGAGAGCAGTTTTTGTAATAATCCGCTTATATTAAAATCTGATCTTTGCGTCTTGAAACCAGAGAGGAGCCAGGGCTTCTCAGTGAGGAGTTACCCTTTCTCCTTACCCTTACCCAAGGAGCAAAGTCTGCTTACAGCCAAGAGCCACAGGGCTCACCCTAGGGTGAGAAAAAGTCCCACCTGCTCCCATCTTACCTATCAGCCTCTTCCTCAGGGAACTAAGGAGCAGCAGGGAGCTGGCAGGTGGCAGCAGTCTGACAGCATCCCACTGCTCTGTGTCACAGCAAGGATGTGAGGGAGGACGATGGCAAGATCATTCCAAAGAACTGAACTGCCATCTTCTCTGCCTTGACAGAGAACTGCTCTGCTCAGAGAAATCTCTCATGGCTCAGTCACCCAGGGATCTTCTGACCTCCTTAGTTGCTTCACTTCTTCACAGGCAATGCACCAGCCCCGCATTTTCACTCAATCTCTCCAGTTCTTTCCATGTGCCCTGCCATACTGGTTCCTCCCACAGCTGGGAACTTACTGGTTAAGCTTTGGCTCATCAAGAGGGTATCAACTGGTCCTCCACTTTCAGTCAGAGCAAGGAGGAAGTTTAGCCCATCAGCTCTTCAAAAAGAACTTCAAATAGCTGTTGCCAGTGTCTGGCAATGCAGTTTCATGAGAATTCTGGAAGTGTGCCAGTGCTCCAAGTCCAATTAAAATCTCTCAGGTACATGACCAGAATGTCCTGCTCATATAATCAAAGACATACTGCCTGCTGGATGTGGGATTGAAGAGAGATACCTCCACAGACCTGAAAGTTTAGTGGTGAATTCAGCCTCTTCCTCTCTGTTGGAACGCACTGGGGCCAGTCCTGCATCCAGAGCTCACAGATACTGGATGGCTACCCATGCACTGCGGTTCTGTCCTGACCCTGTGCATCACCAAGTCCTTGATGGGGCTTCCCACCCTTCTCGGGTCTCCCAGCACTCCTGCATGTGCACTCACTCCATGCTTATATGTTTTTCCCCAAATATTCAGATTAAGGAAAAGCTAGACTGGCATTTTCTATGGTTCGTCACCTGTGAGAAGTTATTTTGACAAATTCTCTCAGATTCCCACCGATTGTCTTCCAGTGGGGTTCATTTCGAATGTGGAAGAGAATAAAACCTGGCATGCTCTCCTGCAAAAGTTACCAGCCCCTCTCTGCTCTGCACTGCCTAGCTGAGGACTGCAAAGGGGTTCATCAGCCACTGAGGATCTGCCCCTATTGCAGTAGGTCTCTGCCCGTGGTTCTGCATCACAGCACACCTCCACACTGCCTCATTCCAGTGCTGTTCAGCACTCCATATCTTGATTTTTTTCTCACTCTACAGATGCTTTGAGGCATGGCATGCTGCCTTGCTAAGGATAAATTGTGTTTTCAGGTCACTGTTTTTTCAGGCACCAAAAGGTTTTTGCGCACATAACACATAAATTAAACATTATTGATGCTATTACTATGATTGCATGTTCCAGTTCCCAGGCTTATTTTAATGATGTACATTATGAAAAAGACATGTTGGCATAACAATGAAAAATATGCTGCTCTCCATGGCATTTCATTTTATAGATCAACACAAGAAGTCTATGATGATGAGTAATTTCACGATAAGATCATGTCACTTTTTGCCTGTCATAAATGAAATGTCATATGCAGTCATCTATTCTACAGTCTTGAATTCATTCTAATTGCTGTCCTTACACAGCCGACTGTGACTGAGATACCCTGTAGCTAACAAGACTGTCTCTACCTTTGCCCTTTAATACATATCAAATCTCTGGAGCACAGGCCAAGACTTGACCTTAAATGAATATAAATTCTGGTTTGGCTGTCAGTTACCACCATTCTTTTAATCTATGAAACTGTATGTATCAGGGAGCTTTGTGCATGCAGCCTATTCTCTCCTATCTGGTTCATTTCATAATGGCTCATAATGGCAGAGCTTTCAATTTCGTCCTGACATTTTTTTCCAGTTGATTTACTGTGGTTTCAGTTCTACACAGAGATGATTGAATAAAGTAACATAAATCTCCAAATGATTAGAAAATGTGATCGTTTATTACATGGACAATCAGTTTATTTAAAAACATAATTAGTTTGTACCTCAGGAAACCTTTCCCCGGTTGTGATAAACTATAAATAATTACTGGCTCTCCTTCAGTGAAATTAAAAGCCACACAATTCTACTACTAGGAATGTGTGATTTGTTGGAGAAAAGGTTTCTGTTTTCCCCTCTGTATTTTCAGAAGATTGATTTTTCTTTCTTCTCATCCCTTAAAAGGGAGAGAAATAGAACAGATAGATAAGATAGCATGATATAAGTAGAATTACCAGTGGTGGTGGGAATCTACTTCACAGTTGTCCTGCTTATCAAATAGAAGACAAAATCTTCAGTGATGATAGCAGGTGTTAATGCTCTGCCAGAAGCAGACTGACCACCCTTCCTGAACCTACAAGCTGCATCCTAAAAGCTTCCCTGGCTGAGAGCCACAAGACATATTAAACACTTTGAAGATTTGGGATAGGAAGAACAGTTCACATGTGAGAGCTGACAATGTGTACTTTAGAAGGCAAAGAGGTTTTTCTGTGTTGATGGATGTGTGCTGATGGGTTGCAGGGGGACTCAGTGTCACTGGACTCAGGATTCTCTGACAACTTACACCTCCTGGCATATTTCAAAATCCAGGGATCTGCATAGAATCATATAATAGTTGGGTTGGAAGGCACCTTTAAAGCTCATCTAGTCCAACTCCCCTGCAACGAGCAGGATCATCTTCAGCTAGATCAAGTTGCTCAGAGCCCTGTCCAGCCTGACCTTGAATGTGTCAAGGAATGGGGCATCTACAACCTCTCTGGGCATCCTGTTGTTTTTAGAGATGCATGGCAACATCTTATAGACAAACAGCTCTGCTTATCAGCTGTGTGATGCGAGAGCTACACTTGAATGGCATAATGCCCAAATACAGCTCAAGAGCACACACGGGTAACTGAGCCCCTGTTCTCACAGGTCTGCGTGCCTAACAGAGATGCATGGATGAACTTGTGGAGTCTGGCCTCAGATGAGATAAATTCAATACCGGTTAGCCCACATGCTGGTTCTGTCAGCTGCCTTGTCCTCATCCTTCCCTATGTGAGAACTGGCTTCTCTGGAATGCTGTTCTCAGCCCTGTCACAAAGATGCCACCTCCTTGGCTTTTCAGTGTGGTTCACTCATTTGTGAAATGGGTGTAACAATTACTTACTTGACAAGGAAGTCAGAGGCATTCATGCATTCATGCCTCTAAAGCCTTTCAGGATCCTTACCAAAGAGCAATGTCAGACATCATTATTCACACAAACTGTTGTGAGCCAGATATCCAGTTCTGGGGATTTTCATGCTTTGTCTTGCTGCAGTGGCAATGAGAATGAAACTCGCTTTCTAGTCACACAATAATATGGAGGTTCTGAATTTGCCAACCAGTTTCTCTATGTGCAAATAATAAGCTTCTCTTGATGGTCACCCGTTTGTTGGAAGATACTGTCAGAGCTAAACTATATGTTGCAGATGAACAGCACAGGTAATATATTTACACTGATGAAGACATGATTAATTTGTATTTGTTTCTGGCATCTCCATTCAGCTCTTAAATACTGTGGATTCAGTTACCAGCAGAGCCATTTCCTTATCAAAAATAATCAGTCATTCACTGCAATCTGCTCTCACCCTTAGCATTTATTTTATCCTTAATTACCATGCTGTCAGCTTCATCCCTGTAGGGTAAATTGCTTTGTCCCTCAATACACTTATAAAACACTGAAATATTAAACTCCTGATAAACAAAGTCATGTGTACAAGAAGAAGAAGAAGAAGAAAGTGAGGAGTAAGAGAGGGAAGGCAGGAGCCTAGACTAGGAAGCTCTCCAGCCTTTCAGCCATCTCTGGGAGCTAATGTTCAGTGCTTGCCCGATAGGCAGTGAGGAGGAGGGCAGAAGAGCAAGATGAGGCACAGCAAAGAAGACTTGTTCAGTTGATGTGAAAGTATTTAAGACCTGAGCCTAAGTCCACTGAATCAACTAAAAAGCTTCTCTGGAAACCCGTAAGTTTTGATTAGGCTCTTGGTTTCCTAGAAAAGCATCTTTTTATCAGCTCTTACAGCTGGTCTGATTCAGGAACAAGAAGGTCAAGTGACTTTCCAAAGATGACAGGGTGATGGAGTGTCTCATTTCAGGTTAAACCTAAAACTATTCTCATTGTCATATCTATTTACCTACCTAGGCATTATAAAACATCCATCATTGTGATATCTCAAAATTTACAGTCTCTTAAGCAGTCTGAAAAGCTGTCCTCCACCACAGACTCATACTTGCTGACTGGAGAGGGAGCTATTCTTTTTCATTCCCCTCCTGTCTCCAAGGTACTGAAAGCAAAGCAAACTTTTTTTTGCCATTGCTATGGAGAAGAGACTCACACTACCCAGGCTTGTTAACTACTAGCTGTGCAAGGCGAACACTGCTAATAAACATATGTCTTATTTAAAAGAAATTGCTTTCCTAAATAGAAATTCTAAATAGCAGTAAAGCACCTCCCTCTTTTTGCTAATAGATTGGATCTCTTACATCTTATTTACTATTTGTCCCTGGCTGAAGTTGGTAAAATGAAAGAACATGTTGTTCACCTGTCCAAATATGTTCTTTTTTTGCAACCACCTCAAATAACATTTTATATGTCTCCTACTCCCAGATGTTATGTCTCAAACCTGTACCAGCAGCTTTGGCAAGGAAAAGATATCTTGTCTAGTGTCTGGCAATATCTAGCTTTATAACCTGACATAACCTCGCAGATGCTTATTCTGTGGAAGGGCAATACATATCTCAAAAAACTTATTAGAAATCAGCATGCAAAAAGGTTAGGGAAAACACATCATAAATAAAATAAAGAAGATTTCATGTGAAACTCAAATAGCTTAGTGCAGAACCAGCCTGAGAAGAAAATTGTATGGTGGAGGTGGAAATCAGGAGGAATTTTTCTTCTCAAATATGACAACCCACCTACAATCATTCACCACCTTATTATTAAAAAGATAATAGAGATAAAGCACAGAATACACGCTCTGAAGTAATTTGACTGCAGTCAGATCAAGAACCAAAAATAGATTACTGCCCTTTAGGTCTGCTGTATGTTTTAGTAAGCTACATGCTCTAAATGTGACTAAGTAGGTTGTCTTTTAATTAATTCCAACTTTTTTGGTATTTTTTCACATCTCTTCTTCTGCTTGAATATCCTGGCTTGGTCCTGTATATACCTAAGGGATCTAATTTATGTAAACTACCCAATTATCCTTCAACTGCTGTCTATCCCATTTGCAATTTATAAATGAATATGAGTCCAGGGTGTGTAATTATATGATTAACCACAAAATGAAATTGAAGAAAACCCACAATATTTCTTCGATTATTATCATATCATAGAATGATTTAGGTTTGAAGGGACCTCAAAAATCACCTTGTTCCAACTCCCCCACCATGGGCAGGGACACCTTTCACTAGATCAGGCTGCTCAAAGCCCCATCCAACCTGGCCTTGAACACTTCCAGGGATGGGGCATCCATAGCTTCTCCGGGCAACCTGTTGTGGTATCTCATCACCCTCACAAGTTAACTTTGCTACAAGCAAAACCATACAAAACTTGCTCCTCCTGCCTCAGTCACACATTGATTTCAAAGGCACCCTCCATGGATTTAAGGGCACCAGTAACCTTTTCAAGCTTATGCTTGTTAATGTTGGTAAGGAGAGTCTTTCAACAAGTGGTGCATCACACTACAGAGCTTTAGAGTGGAGAGAAGTGAAAAGGAAGGTCTCATAACTGGAATGTCAGGATATCTATATTGTTCATGTCAGAAAAAGGGATATTGGAGAGCAAGGAAATTTGTGCATTACCAAAGGCTTGAAACTTTAGATTGGGCTGTCTTGGGACATTTTTAGATGACCCAGTCATCATCACAGCTGATGAGAAACAAAACAAGCTCCTCGTGTACATTCAGGAAGAGACACGATTCTGGTGATTCATGCCCTGATGCTGCTAGACAGTCTTAATCCTCTCATGTTCTCAATATGCAGTACAAATAACACTTGACTAATCAGTGTCTCAGAAGGCTGTGGCCAGGCAACTGCTGTGCAAAACAGACGTTGTCTTGTAAGGTTGAACCTGAGGTCTGTGGGTTGTACTCTGTCTCTGACAGAAAGGAAGTTTTACAGTAGGACATTAAGATACTGCAGCAAGTCATGTATCACGTCATCTGTTTCTCCTCCCCATCCTCCTCCCATCTGAGGTGTACAAGGGTTGATTATCAGATCTGAAACATGTGATTTAATGTACCCTCCAGAATGGGCATAATTAATTATGGTAATTCTGACACCCACAAAAATGCCCTGGTTAGCACTCTGTCTCAAAAACATCCTTTGATGAGAAGTTCCACTGCTGACCTACTGGTTCTATGAAGTATTTCCTTTAAGTGATCTTGAGGCTTCCACTTTTTGCTTTTATTAGAAGTTCCATTTTTTCAACCTATTCTTTCTATAGCAATAATTGTCCTATTATCTTTTTTTTTCTTTTTGACTTTTTCTTCACCTCCTTATAAAGACCTTAATAATGTCTACATAAATTGTTCAGATTACTTATTTTCAGGCTATTGACTGTCTGTGAAATGTTCACCTCTACTCAGAGGTTCTCACCTCTCTTTGTCTTTAAGGTTTGCTGGAAAATGCTTAGTTTGCACTTGTTCTCAGGAGTCATTGATGTTGCATCTGTCTAAAGAGTCCCCTATTCTAGTGGCCTTCTGTGATGGAGAAACTGCACCAGTGAAAAAGAGAAAAGCTACAGATGCCGTCAACCTGGTCTTCTGTAAGGCCTTTGATACAGGCCACCACAATATTCTTACTTTTAAAGTTGTGAGTTTGATGGAAGAACTGTTAGCTGGATAAGGAATTGGCTGGATGGCCATACCCAAAGAATTATAGTCCATGGATCAATGTCCAAGAGGACACCAGTAACAAGTGGTGTTCCTCAAGGATCCATTCTGGCACCAGTGCTGCTGAATATCTTCATCTATGAGGTAGAGAGTGGGACTGATTGCACTCTAAGGAAGTCTGCAGATGACACCAAGTTGAGTGGTGCAGTTGATACACTAGAGGGAAGAGATGTCATCCAGAGAGATCTTGATAGGCTTGAGGAGTGGGCCCATGCAGATGTTACGAAATACCACAAAGCCAAGTGCAAGGTGCTGCCCGTGTGTCAGGGCAGTCCCCAGTATCAATACAGATGAGAGGATGAATAGATGGAGAGCAGCCCTGCCGAGAAGGACTTAGAGGTGCTGGTGGATGAGAGGCTGGACATGAGCTGTCAGTGTGCATTCACAGCCCAGAGAGCCAATCCTGTCCTGGGCTGCATCCAAAGCAGCGTGGGCAGCAGGGCNCAGCAGGGCCAGGGAGGGGATTCTGCCCCTCTGCTCTGCTCTGCTGAGACCCCACCTGCAGGGCTGCATCCAGCTCTGGGGTCCCAGCACAGAAAAGGCGTGGACCTGTTGGAGCAGGTCCAGAGGAGGGCCACAAAAATGATCAGAGAGATGGAACAGCTCTCTTATGAAGAAGGGCTGAGACAGTTGGG
>VXBT01006577.1:0-101359 GCA_013400235.1 Oriolus oriolus
GCACCACACAGCTTGGTGTTGTCGGCAAAGTTGATGAGGGTGTCCTCAGTCCACTGTTCCGAAAATGGTGGAGCACCAGCCCCAGTACTAATCACCAAGGAACTCCACGTGTCACCAGTGTCCACTTGGACATCAAGACATTAAACATAACTCTCTGAGTGTGAGCTCTCCTTGGAGAAAGTTGTGTTTCTTGCTCTTCCAGTTCGGGAAAGGATTCTTTCATTCAAAACAAAATGATGCATTGTGTCAGTATTCCAGATCCAGATCCCCAACCATAATGGGCAAGTTACACTACCATCCATGCATTTGCACTCTTAAAAAGGCACCAAATAATCCAGTCCATACTGACTGAACAAGCACAAGGTAAACAGAGGGAGGTGTACTGATCAGTAAGAAAGAGTTAAGAGCAAAGGATGGGGAAAAAACCCTAAGATTACAACTTGCAGGATAGGGAAATGGGATATATACTCTGTAAGACAAACTGTATCAATATTGGTCTGTAAAAGACCCTCAAGTCAGTTTGAGAGTCATGTCTCTTTTATCCTTAACTAAGAAATGATTCCTCTAAGTGTCTCTTCTATTTTCAACGTGTTCAAGAGTTCTTTTGAAACCTACCTTGGAAGGCAGCCAACAAGTCTCTGCCACTGTGCAGAGGATCTGCAGCTGAATACCAATTGATTTCAATGTGTAATACGCTGAGGTTTGATCTATGCACCAAATGCAGAAGAGAAGAGAGACTGAACTCTGAGTAACTTGCTTTGATAAAGTGAACATCATGAAGTAGAAGATTGGGACAAGTTGATATGAATTATCTTTGCCATCCAAATGGCGCAACACAGACATCCTGACAGAGCTCTGGGAGACTGCGTTTCTGTTCTCCTGATAGTTATAGTGTAGCTCAAACAAGCAAAAGATTTTGTCTTCCACAATCAGAGGGCTGCAATATATAGGAGATTGTAGAAAAGATCCTATAGAACATAGGAAACAGTGGACTGTAGATAAGGGACAGAGTAGAAAGTCCTTCAGCTACCTCTGCTTCTTCAGTTTATCATGGAAATTTTCTCATATGAGCAACCAGCTCACCATCTAATGATGCTAACTGTCGTCTAAGGTATAAATGTGCCATGCTGAGACTGCTGGGCATCTTCTCCTTCTGTAAGATCGAGACTTTCTGAAAGACTTCTGCCAATTCACACAGAGCCAGGTATCACCCAGCCATATTGAGCCACAGAGCAAGAGGAAACACAACTGAGCACTCTTTTTCCACTGCATGTTCAATCTACATATGAGCTACATAATGTCTTGCAGCCAGGGGTTGTCTGTGAATAAGAATCCAAATGAAAAAGAGAACACAGGGAAGCAGAAGGTCACTCTTAGGTCAACAGGCCCAGTCTAAGCTTACAGACCTTTCTGCACCTCAGTTTGGATATCTAAGTATAATATTTCTCCAGCTCAGAAGGGTACTAGAGTGAGTAGCACAGAGAAGGGTGCAGCTGGAGCGAGGTGCACATAGACAAGCCCTGTTGTCTTGAGGAAGTCTTAAACAGGAGTTTGACCATTCATTAATCATCATTAGACTTTGCCAGGGCCTTTATAGTCTCTCAGATTAAATTTGTTGAATGGTCTGTTAGTATTTGCTCCAAAATCACTAACATACAACTTTCAGTTACAGCATTGGTTGAGCCACTCATCTGCAATTATTTATGAGTCAACAATATCTGTTCATCCTGGCATGTGCTCAGATAATAATTATCATTCTTGATTAGTTAAAAATCTGATATGTAATTGTCTAAATGCAAACCATCATCCATTTTGCCCATAATAAATGAAAGATGCAGTAAAGAAAAGAAGTTTGCAGAAATGCACACAGACAATTTTGAATTTCAGCCCCAAATATCTTGGGCAGAAAAAGAGAAAGAAAGAAAGAAAGAAAGAAAAGAAGAAAGAAAGAAAGAAAGAAAGAAAGAAAGAAAGAAAGAAAGAAAGAAAGAAAGAAAGAAAGAAAGAAAGAAAGAAAGAAAAAGAAAGAAAGAAAGAAAGGAAAAAAAGAAAAAGAAAGAAAGAAAGAAAGAAAGAAAGAAAGAAAGAAAGAAAGAAAGAAAGAAAGAAAGAAAGAAAGAGAAAGAAAGAAAGAAAGAAAGAAAGAAAGAAAGAAAGAAAGAAAGAAAGAAAGAAAGAAAGAAAGAAAGAAAGAAAGAAAGAAAAGAAGCTTCACTAAATTGGAAACCTTTAAAAAATAAAAGGCAGTTTCAGCAAGCAACTGACACAAGTTCCCAAGGAAAAGTAAAGAGCATTTTACCCTATTCTAGATCACTTACAGAAATTCATAAAGTGAGACTCACATTCATGCAACCCCAAGAATTTCCATGCTCTTCATCATTCCAGTATGTCAGAGCATTAGGGCAGTTTATGGAAAGTGACTGGCTGATCTGTGCTTTCCTTTGGGTTTATCAGCAAATAGGACTTCTTCTTCTTTTTGAGGTTGCCTGAGGTATTTCCTAAGCCATGCAGGGGTTTCCCAGTGGCTCATCTCGAATCCCAGGCAATACTGTCCTGGAGAAAAGAATGGTGGAGAGCAGGTTCATATTGAAGCCTTCTCCAAGCTCAAGAGGGGTCCAACCCAACATGCAAAAACCTAGGCAAAAATGTAATAGGAGGCCTGCATGCTTGAACAAGGAGTTTCTGACTAAACTTAAGCATAGAAAGGCATACAAGCAGGGTCAGATCAACCAGGAGGAATATAGAGATACTGCTCAAACACACAAGTAAGGATTGAGAAAAGCTAAAGCCTAGCTGGAGTTGAATCTGGCAAGGGACAAGAAGAACAATAAGTAAATTTTCTACAGTTCTATCAACAGCAGAAAAAAGATTATGGAAAATGTGTGTGCAGAGCTGAATGAGCTGAGGAACTTGGTGAAAAAGGGAAAAGTACTTCTGAATGCTTTCTTTTCTTCGGTATTTACTGGTAGAAGTAGCATTTGGGAATCTCAGACCCTAAGACAAGATAAGTCTAGATAAGGCAAGACCCTTAATGGAGGGGAAGAAGGTCGGGTAACACTTAAACTGGACATACATAAGTCCATGGGAAATAACAATAGCTGAGAAGCTGTTTGATGACATAGTGAGGTTACTCTTGCCGTGACAGTCAGGGCAACTGGGGGAATTTCCTCAGGACTGACAGAAAGCAAATGTCACTCCTATCTTCAAGATTAGCAAGAAGGAGAATTCAGAGAAGTACAGTCAGCCACAACTTGATCCTTCGGCAGGTGATGGGGCACTTCCAAATTTGTTGAGCACAAGTAGGTGACTGCGAGTTGTCAGCACGAGTTTATGAGGAGAAAATCATGCCTGATCAAAGACAGCCTTCCGTAAGAAGCTGAGTATCTTAGTGGGTAAGGGGAGAGCAGTGTATGTTCTTCATTTTGATTCTACCAAAGCAAAGTCTCCCATAACTTATTCACAAACAGATGAAGAATAGCCCAGACAAACAGACAGCAAGGCAGGCAGAAAACTCTTACCAAGCACCAGGCTGAAAAGGCCATGGTCATCATGACAATGTCCAGCTGGAGGCCACACATTACTGGTGCACCCCGGGGCCAGTACTGGAGCCAAAACTGCCCACTATCTTCATGAAAGACCCAGCAAATGGGACAGACTGCATCCTCAGCAGATTTTTAGGGAATTCAAAAATGGAAGGAGTGTTTGATGCACTGGAGGGTTGTGCTGCCATACAGAGAGACCTCAACAAGCTGGGGAAATGAGCCAACAGGTAACAGGTTGAAATGCAGCTTTGCAGAGGCAAGATGCTGAATATGAGCCACAGTTGGGCAGTTGTGGCAAAGAAGGTCCATAACATAATGTGATGCTTTAGGTAGAGCGTTGCCAGAAGGTCAAGGGAGGGGATCCTCCCCTGCTACTCAGCACTGGTGAGACATCTGGAGTGCTGGATCCAATGCTGGGGTCCTCAACACAAGAAAGACTTACTGCAGTGAGTCTAGAAAAAGTCTACGCAAATTGTTCAGGAATTGGAGCACCTGCCATACAAGGAGAGGTCAGGAGAGCTGGGACTGGTCAGCCTGTAAAACAGAAAGCTCTCGGGCACCTTTTCAGTGTCTATAAATACCTCATGGAGCAGAATAAGGAAGATGCAGTCAAACTCTTCTGAGTGATGACTAGTTACAGGACAAGAGGCAATGAGAACAAATTAAAAAAAAAAAAATTCAATCTAAGCATAAAAAACCCCCTTTTCTTTTTCTTTTTTACTTTGAAGAGAATCAAACACTAGCACATTTCCCAGTCTGTGTTTGAATACTTTGGAAATACTCAGATTCTTACTGTACATGACTCTGGCCAACCTGTTCTGGTTGCCCTTACTTTGAGCAGAGGGTAGGAGTAGACTATGTGCAGAAGTCGCTTCCTACATCAGCAATTTTTTAACTCTGTGATTCTGTATGAAGTCACATTCACACCACCAGTTTTTCAAGGCATTATGGCTATCTCTAACAACTCAAGGGCAGGCAGTTTTCACAAGTACCTGTCCAATACATAACCTGCTGTGCCCTTGGAAAGAAGCAGGCTCACATTTCCCCAGACAGAGGAGGGAACCGAACCCAGCTTTTACACATCCTATATGGTTTCCTAACAGATGGGCCAGAAGGTTAGTGCCAATGCAGGAAATGGAACATAACAGAGTTTATTCCCATGCCTATTTCTGGGTGCTTACATTAAGAGCTTGTGTCCTTCTAAGTGGAAAGAGCTAGACTCTGGAGGGTGATGGAGAACAATGGGAAACAAGCTATTGCTCTGCATTGCCCTCTGAACAAAAGTGTATTTTTAAGAATAGTTCTGCTCTGGCCCCAGCAGTACATGAGGTACTCTAATGAGGTTTTCCAAGAGCTATTGTTTCTGCCAAGCTTCATGTCCTACATTTGCATATCCTGGCATTTACAATGCCTTGAAAATTAAGAAATAAAAAGTACTGCCCTTTGCAAATCTTCAATCTACCTACACACAAACAGCTTTCAGCCTGCAGATCACAGCACCATCACGGACAAGAACAGCCAAAGAGAAGTCGCACCCTGATCATTTAGAGGAGAGGCAAATCTGATGGGCTGCAAGGAAGAATCAGCTTGATGGGCTTTTGGGTGTTGTTGAGCTGATGGATGACACTGACTCTGCAGCAGAGGCACTAAGGGAGGTGGATTAAGGAAAAGAGGGAGGAAAGTCTGCAGTATAGACTGTAACCATGTTGGTGACTATGCAAAAAAATGTTGATAGAGATTTCTATAAGCTTTTTCTCTTCTCCGGCCATAGAAGGTAGAGGAAGGGCAAAAGGAAATGAATTCTTCAGTTATAAATAAAAACAGAAAGGTAGCATGAAGATTACATTACTCCAATGTAAAATTAAATTATCTACCCTGCTCTTACTGAATAGGGTGTTCTAATATAGAGCCCTGACTCCGATTTTAAAAGCAGCATGTACCAAAAAAAAACCAGTCAATGATTTTACAAGGTCATTATAAAAAGACTTGGAAATACTATTAGGCTCCAAATGAAAACAAGGAAGTCATTTAGAAGATTGCTTTTGTTTCTTGTTATTCTTTTAAATGTGTGTCATTGAGAAACCTCATCATGCACTGGCAGTGTTATAAAGGTGATAAGCAGGCCAGATGGATTCAGGTTACCCTGAGGCTTCTGCTGAATTTCACGGGTGCCTATGGGTAACTCCTTCACTTTCCACAGACCTAGTAACACTTTACCTAAGCTTCATATGCACTTTTGAGTACTGCTTTTCCAAAAGAATTTGGATGAGATGAAGAGATTTTAAAGGAGCTCAGTGAGAATGATCAGTTCGGTTGGTCAGTTGTCCTCAAATATATGTGAACGAACTACAAAGCAGATGAATTGTTGAATTATAGAATGAATCATAGAATGGTTTGAGTCAGAAGGGACCTCAACGATCATCTAGTTACAACCCTCTACGGCATGGGCAGGGGCACCTTCCACTGGACCAGGTTGCTCAAAACCCCATCCAACCCAGCCTTGAACACTGCCAAGACTGGGGCAGACTCAAATTCTCTAAGAATCCTGTTCCGCTGTTCTCACGGTAAATAATTTTTTCCTAATATCCTATTTAAATCTGTACTCTATTAGTTTAAGCCATTTTTAGGTGATCTAAGTTGTCTTCCTGTCCCCTATGGATATAACAAAACAATTCTTTCTCCCTTCCCCTCCAGGCTTTTTCACATGCTACAAAATTTAAAAGTAGTATTTAATTCATAGTCCTGAGAGAAAGCTTCAAAATGCAATTCTGTAAACCCGATTTTAATTTCCTTGTGAGGTCTTGTTCTACATGTTATCTGTATGTGAACCCTGAAAGTAGTCTGATGTTCACCACTGCTAAACCAAGCAGCTGATACCACCAGAGTCTGCTCGATGCCACCGAATCCAGTGAACTCAGAGAACACACACAGTAAATATTTTTCTATTTTAAATTATGATACAAAAGTTATTCAGATTGTTCTATCCAGTTCTCTGGCAGCATATTTTGATCTTTTCCACCTCATCTTAATGCATCAAGATTTATTTGTCTACAAGGAGATTTAAGCTGTTACCAGACCCACAAGACAAATGTTCATCAGGCTGTGGAAGCTTTAAGGCATGGCTATCTTCCATGGGTAAAAGTGTAACAGGATGATGAATTATTCTGCTCAGGGGTTTGTGTTTGTTTTTCCAATGAATGCACTTTAAATTGCTGGTAGGAGAAGGTTTTGCTGAAGCAGATGGGTGACATTAACACAACAGAGTACAACTGTCACTGTTGTGGAAATTTTTGTCTTTAACTTTGTACTCTCTTCCTACATATATATATAGGGGGTTTTTCCTCTTTAAGTAGCTGGCAGTTTTAACTCAAATAAGTTTTGTACTAAATAAATATTTTGAAAAGTTGCAGAGAAGTAGCCTTAAGAAACTGTTACAGTAGCTTTGGTTTTACCTTCACTGCATTAAAAATTTTCCATGGCATCATTTTCCCTATGTAAGATTGAAATTAACTTTACACCACAAAGTGGAAAGGCTCTGCATTTTCAGAAATAAAGAAGGTTTTTTGTTCATTTTTTCCAACTAGATAATTACATGGAGGTTTTTTATTAATTCCCCTTCACCTTCTTACAACCCCTTCATTGCCTATGTTGGACACAGTTCTTTTTCATTTCTCAGCCAGACCCTGGCCTGATGCCTCAGGTGCAGCCCCTTGGGCAGCTCACTGGCACCCTCGAAGTGCCTCCCAACATTCCACACAGGTTCACAGTAAGACAATGTGAAGCAACTTCCGTCTCATTAAAAAGGCAGCTGTAAATAATAATGATGCAATTATTGTAACACAAAATCCCATAATTATAAATTTGCATGGTGTGTCTATTGAAGAATACCTGAAACCTTGAAAATGTGTCTTCTTACCAGAAACACTTTTTATGACCTGCCACCAGCTGGGTGTCTTTAGCAAACTGTTTTTAAGTCCCTCTACATGTCTCTTTCTTGCCTGGGTTATTTGAACTATACTCTCCTGATGAAAAGGAAAGGTTGTCTCCTACTGTGCTATTTTTCAGTGGCTAGTGAGACGGTCACATCTATGTGCCACTAGGTTGAACTCTGTATTCACCTGCTCCTTCTCAAGGCACAGCTTATGTGTTGAACTGCTACAGCACTGAAACAGGCTCTTTGGTCGCTGTACCACAGGCACTCATAGAAACAAACAGAGGCTGAACTGTCCCCCCCAGGGTTTGTTCTTTATGGCTCTGTGCATCATTCTGGCTAAACTGTTGACTGGATGTATCCCTGAGCTTTCAAGATTCCCTTGACAAGCTGTTTAAAAAATAAACTAACTAGGATTCATGATCTTTCCTCTCAGTGCAAAGCTCTTCACTTTAAAATACAGCCTACAAAACAATATTAGAGGCTACATTTTTGTCAGGTGAGATGTGCAATCAGCTGGGAGATGTGAATTTATTTGGTTGGAAGAGTCTGCATCCACCACTTACTACAGTCAGGTGCAAGCCTGAGTGTAGGTCATCTTTAGGATCATATTTTTAAAGTGCTTGAATTTGACTCAGAATTTTGGACAGCTGTAGCTTTGATAGAATCTGGGACAAATCCTTACCCAGGAAAACATCCTGTAGTTTACTTAGCAAGAGCTAGAGTCCATGCCATGGCCTGTGGCTGTATTAACCCCTATTCTCCATCCCACCTTTTGTTACTCCTTTAAATTGAAAAAGACACTCAGCTTCCATTGCCCAGGGGAGCAAGACCTGATAAGGATATTTCTTCAAGAAGAAAGTGACCCCAAGAAGGTCTCTCCATTTTTGAATGGGGGAAGAAGGGGATCCCATAGCTCAAACAAATTCCTTACAGAATTTTACTCCTGCAGTAAAGTAGGTGTGCTGATAGACAAAATTTCAAAAGGCAGTTGGGCTAACAGCATTCAAAAGCTCCCCTCTCCAAACTTAATAGAATTTATCTCAAGATTTGATTAGAAAGAAGGATAAATAGACCTTCTGCCCCTCATCATATCAATATGAGAGTCACAACACTCTCCATTCCTGTTTGTGGGTAAAGTTTGTCTTTACACTTGGTCATAATTTTAACTATTTGCATTTAATTCTTAAGTGAGAGGAAAAAGAAGACGAGCAGTGCTATGTATTTGGAAAGAAAAGACTTGGATTTTTATAGTTCCCAGGTAGCTTGATTCTTATCCAGAGCAGAAGGCAATTGCTTATGGTTTTATAGTCTGAACGGACCTTTAAATAAGACCAAGACAAGAAGACATTTTTATTTTACTTCCTCTGTTGTTTCCTAACAATAGCATTTTCAAAAGGACCTGTTTTTGTTCAGCAGCTCCAAGAGCACTGGAGACTCATTCACATTTCTTCTGATCTTCAGTCACAGTATAGCAACTCCAGTATTACAGAGTGCCTTCTGTTAAGGCCTTTCTTGCCTTTTTGATCACTCTTGCACAAAAACAATGTCAGGGTGAATTTTTCCAAATCAAAAGCTGTTGCAGTGTCGTTAGAGCCACAAAAGGAAGGCCTGGATATCATATGCCACAATTGCAGTGTCAATCCCCAAACTGCAAGGAATCTTGTAACAAAGAAAAAGGGGTGCTCTTAACCCCTGAAATGCCATGCTGTGGGTGAGAAGTACTCTCCAAATGATCTCGAGGGCTTTCAATTCCTCCCTGCTCCTGGTAGATAGAAAACGTGGGCATTGCTTCATGTACACAAAAGAAAAAGCTAGTCTATTCCAGCAAGGAAGAGAAAATACAAAGCTGCAAAATACAGACACACAAGGAAACAAGGTAAAAGGAGAAACCTTATGAAGTACCTGCCCCTTGTTGAGGTGTTCTTCAGACAGCTGGATGGAGAAAGTTCTGCTCACCAGCAACCCTCTGTCTGTAGCTCCCTGGAAGAGGCCAGGGAGGGTGGCCAGTGACCACAGACATGATTACTCACCTGATTCACAGAGCATTTCTCTGTCCTCTACATACGTCTTTTTTAAGGTCCTACTCTCTTTTAATCAGCTGTAGTAGGTACATTTATAAAACTTAATGGAGACTAGCCTTCCTTCCCCAGTGAAATCCAGTAGTAAACATCTCTCATATATCCAGGCTGCTAATCCAGTTCTTTGGACAGCTGTGTAACAGTGACTTGGGAAGACAAATATCATAACTCTGAATGTCTCTGCCCTTCCTTTTATCCTTTCTCCAGCTCTATATGCTGAGCATGATGCAATGTGATAAGGAGCACCCCTGTGGTCAGCTGGGGTCAGCTATGTCCCCTCCCAACTCCTGGTGCACCCCTCAGCCCCCTCTCTGGTGGGGTGGGGTGAGGAGCAGAAAAGGCTTTCTCTCCATGTAAGATCTGCTCAGCAATAATGTAAACATCCCTGTGTTATCAACAGTTTCCAACACAAATCCAAATCATAGCTGCATAGCAGCAACTATGGAAAAAAAATAACACTATCCCAGCCAAACTAGCACACAAATTAACACTTTTTCCTGAAGTTTGCCATATATATATATATCTTCTCTACAGCTCAGATAGGCATGGGAATGGGGTGAAATGCACACATACTTCCTAACAGCTAGGTAAACTTAGAGAAAAGCCAGAAGAACATAAGACCTTAAGAACCATAAGACAGAAGCCAGACAATGTTTCTACATCTCAAAGACAAATAGAGTTTTGGAGATTATCTACTGAAATCAACCTTATCCTTTAAATCTGCTTACAAAAGCAAAGAGAACAAGATTTCTCATGCCAAGACACATGGAAATTACACAGTGCCCAGCAACTTGAAAAAAGAAAAACAGTTGTGTCTGAATTCTAGTCTCTTTACAAGACCTAAACCCTGAAAATTCCATGAGAAAATGCTATCAAGTATCTGTGGGGTTTTTAGCCTTACCCTGGTCACTGCAGGCTGTTTCAAAGTAGCACATGTTAAAAACTGCGAGTAGGGAACGGAGGATTAGATCTTCCCTCAGCTCATTCCCACTGAGATGTCCTGGACAGGCAAGTAAAAAGAAATGAGCAGTTTCAGACAGCTGCAGCTTCAAACCCATTGAAGATGTTGCACCAGTCATCAGTACATACTGATCAGCAGACATCAGTACGGTACTGGTTCAGTCTTTCATGTTTCTTCACTGTCTCCCCTCAAAATGAAAGAAAAAAACTTCCCATGACTCACTGGGCTACTACCTTGGGATGTGAGGGTTTCTTTGTATATGTCAAGCCTGACCTGAGGGGGAGCGCAAGTAGAACGGTTTTGCATCGTTTGGGATTTTGGGTTGTCGCTTGTAGCTCACTTTTTTCAGTCACAGAAGTCAGCCTCAGGCTGATGACAGAACAGGTTTCCTGGACATTCTCTATATATCTTGGGTGTATATATATATAAATCATCTATTTCTCTTCCTTACAGAAGCATGAAATGCCTGGTTTCTTTACTAAAGGGTTCTGGTAGGCTTTAATCCATTAAGATGAACCTTGGACTTAACACTAGAACATTCCATCTGTGTCCCACAGGTGGTCCATGCCAGTGTTACTGGCAGAGCCATAGCTTTGACATTGGCTACTGGAGGAGTCACATTTTTGCCAGTCCATTTAGCTGGTCCTTCTGCCACTTGCTCTCACCCTTGCCTTTTCCAGGCATAAAGCACTAAGAGAACCATTTTTTATCTCAAGTCAAAACTCATTCCCTGAAGTAGAAAATGCAAAGACTCTTTCCTAGACTGAGGGTCTGGAAAATTGTAGAATTTCAGTTTGTCACTAAGTATCTTTGTAGAAACATTGACTGAGTGTTGTTATCAGTCACTTTTTAGAATCAGAGTTGTAGAATGGTTTGGGTTGGAAGGACCTTAAAGATCATCTAGTTCCAAACCTCCTGCCATGGGCAGGAAGGCCACTCACTAGATCAGGTTGCTCAGGGTCCCATCCAACCTGGCCTTGAACACTTCCAGGGATGGGGCATCCAAAACCTTTCTTTTAGACATGGACACAAATTTTTCTGCCCTAAGATCCCACCACATTTAGATCAACAACATTCAGATGTTTCCTCTATACTTTAAAGGAGATGTTAACATGCAGTAACATAGGATGCCCTGCACCAAGACAGTGACATCCATGGGATCAATTTTCCACCGCTCCAAACATGTGCTGAGCAAACTCATTCAGTTCACTGTAAAATCACTCAGTGAAATCTGGATTGAAAGCTCATGTCAAGACTCCCTGCACATTCCCAGGCATCTGGTGCAGGTGCTAACAAACTCTGGAGCATTGGAGATACTGTTGTTAACACACCATTAGATAGGCTGCATTTACTGAGATACACAAGGATTTCCAACATAACTGCACCAGCAAGGCTCCTGCTGTGTCTCTGCTGTGACTACCCACTCTCCTCAGCTGTTAGCCTTGACTTGTAGTTTGGGCCCATGCCAGCCAACACTCTTCCAGAGTTATGCAGGATATAGTTTGTGGAATAGCACAGGACAGGGACTGTACCCAGTGGGGAGCAAAGGGGTTTTTATCCTGCTCTGGATAAAAGAGGAAAGAGAGCTTAGACGTGCCACGCCTCTTGTCTTCAGGATCCTGGTCCATTTTATTTTAAGAATGAGACCATGTGTAGGTGGACCAAGCATAAAGCTTGGTACAAATTTTTGCAAGTTTACTCAGTAGGAAAACAGCTACATAGTCCAAGCTCAGTACTTCTCCTGAAGCCAAAGAAGGTCATATCATAAGATACTTGGAAAAGGAGATTATTTTTCTCAAGAGTAGAACAGCAGGAAAAACGCACCTGAAAACCATTTTAACCAGTCACACATGTCTGTTCATATCAACTGAGCCTCTGCCCTATTTTACAAATTACATTTAGAAAATGAGAACTTCAAGCACTTTGTCACTTGTGACTGGCCATGTTTTATGGTCGCTTCACTTTCTTTGTTCCAGAAGTGTTGTCTACAGTGTTTGGTATGCTCCACTTTCTCCCTTTCAGTATGCAAAAACTGTCCAAGACTGGACCTACTCTGGTTATTGACATACCTACCTGGAAAAAGGGGCCTTTTTCCCCAAGTCTCTTTTGGAACCAAACCTGAAGTTTTGTCAGCCACAGTCTGGGCCCTTTTATTCCAAAATTTCTTTAACAAAAAAATTCTTGAAAGTGTTCTTTCATGTAGAACATAGAATCATAGAGTGGGCCACACTGGAAGGGACCTTGAAAGATAATTTCATCCAGTCCTTCATGGGAAAGGGAGCCTAGTTGAGATTACCTAGTACCTTGTCCAATCATGCCTTGAAAACCTCCAGCAAGATACATGAGATAAGCAGACCATGCAAAATGATCAGAATCTTTCCTGCATCCTTAAAAATAATCTAAATCCCATAAAGCAGCCTTGGGGAGGTTTCCCCACAGAAAAGCACTGGAAATCCGTTGTGGTACGCTGCAGGATCTCCCAAAGAACTGCACTGTAATTCAAGGCTGTAGCAAGCCAGGCCCTCATGGCCTCTCTCTGGAACTGTTTTTTTCCACCGCAGCAGCCCAGAACCGTGGAAACACAAAATTACCACCTTCCCTTTGTTGTCTTCTGCCTAAATGTCTGCTTACACACAAATCTCCAGAAAAAGAACAGCAGAAAAATATTTATGACTCTCTGGTGTAAAGTTAATTAGCCATCTGTCTGCCAATCTATAACTCATTGCTTTAACCCAATTTAACAAAATTTATTTGGGTGATGATTTGGGACAATATTAGCTGGAGAGCTCATAAGCCTTTTGTGAATTATCTGGGCTGCAAGCACTTAGCTAATATGCTTTACCTTTAACTCAGTTATGTCTCCATAGTAATTGCTGTTTACACAGTATGTTTGCTAACCCAGGATAATATTCTTCTCATGTGATTCTTCAAAATTAAGCTAATATGACATCAAGATTATTAATTTTCATTTAAATACTATGAAAAGGCTATTAAAGCGCTGGTCATTCGCCTAATAGCAATAATATATATTCCTTTGCTCTCTCAGGATCTGAAGTGTACAAAATGGCCATTGATAATAGAAGTTCTGTTCAGATGAATAACTGAATAGGGCAGACTTTTAAATACAAGAGAAATCTAAAGTGATACAAGTGTTTTATTCATTACCATAAGGGCTGGATTTCTATCCAAGTGGCACTACTGACAGGAAGACAGAAATCATGTTAGACTGCCTCCAGCAATGTGATATCCATCTGGATCTGACCTCTGTGGACAAGGAGCTGCACCATCTGACTGCTGCTGAGGTCTCAGGTTCTGAGCACTCATTTGAGATAAAATATTATCTACTATACAGAGGTTCAGCAGTGGCCTGACCCTACTGCTCAAGACCCTCTACCAACACAGAGCTGGAATAACTCTTGTCCAGAGGCAACATACTCCCTGCAAAGCTATAAATAGCTTGGCCCTCCAACTGTCATTAACTGGTTCAAGTTCAGTGAAGTTAATGGTAAATGGATTTATATCCTAATGGTGAAAGGATTTATAACCAAGAATGACCTGGCCCTGAGAATCTTAGAAAGCCACCCACATTCTATCCAAACACAACGAATTATCTGTTGTTCTCAGGCATTTTGTTTGATACGGATTGCTGCTGTTGTGTTCACTCTGCCTTTAGATTAAAAGTTTTTGGGGCAAGGACACAAGGACTTTACCATTAGTCCAGGCCCACTGAGAGAAAACAAACCAGCTTATATTGCTAAAGAACAAAATAAAACTGCAAGGGACAAGGCCCAAGTGACTGTATTGTGAGCCTAGACAACACCTCAAGGGCGTGTTCCAGGGGTGGGAAAAAGGAAGATCCAGGGAGGAGACTGGTGTCACTTTCCTTAATTGCCTGGTGCCTCAACCACTCCTGAAACCCGAATGAGAGAAGGCTCCAGAAGTTCTTGTTTTCAACAAGCCACGTATTTGAATGGAACCTCTTGAAATAATTCAAGAAGATTGTTTATTTTGATTTTTGAAACAAGTGATTAAGTCAACAGGACTTACTGCTGGTCAAGTTAGCTTCATCAGACATTGCTACGTTTATTTCCAGCCTTCATAAACAAGCAAACAATAGTTTAATTTATGCACATTGATATACATTTTTTATTCTTTAAATCTTACCTAGAATTTCTGAAAGGATTGCCTACAATCATTAAAGCATGAAAAACAGCCCTTTTTACATAGGTATGTAGTATAATAAAAATGAAGTGCCGCAGTAAAAAACATGGATCATTTTTATAGATTTTCAAAATGAAAGAACCTCAAAAACAATCTGCAAAGGGCTTGTTATGTGTAAAGATATAAAATAAGCACATTTGATTTGTTATTACTATCTATTATTACATACTTATATCATAGCAAATATTTTTCTTAGTCATGCACTTTCTTTAATGTGCTTTTTCAAACAGTTCTGTATACACCTAGCCAACTATTTTTTTTTCAAATAATTTATTTTTAAATGTTTTTATTTATGTTTAAATAAAGGATTGCAACTTATAGCGGACCCTGAAAGATGTGGTTTCACTAGGGCTGTGGGACAGCTAAAGCAATAGATTCAATAAGGGTAGAGTGATGAGATACCTACAAGTGTTCCCTCAGGGATCTCTAGGTACAGACCTGGCTCATGTTGAAAAAGATCAGTTCATTTCATTTTATGATCTTTTTCCAGTTTCATTCTGTTTCCACAGGTATGTAGGTAAGTAGAAAAGGAATGTTGCGTGACTTAATTTAAGGAAGTTATCACGTATTTGTGTCTAACGTCAGCAAGGATGGAATAAGTTTACGCCTCCTGGGGCACACTTTTCCTGCAAACACCCAAATTCTCTACAGATTTCTCTTCTCAAGGTCTTTTCACATAAGTAGATTTTCAGATTGTTTCTTTCCCCTTGTGACTTGCCTTAGGCAAAGAGCATTTTCAGAGACTCAGAGGCTTCAACAACAGCAGAGATTTCCTATTTATTTATTACCATTATAAGCACAGATACATAGCCTCAACTCCCCAATCTTAACATCTTGCTTAACCTTTTTCTTATTTTAGGGGCTGTAACCCACAATCTGAGAAATGATTAGTCCATCCAGGAACCACTTTCTAAGAAGCTGCACTTCGGAGTTGTGTCTCACACTGCAGTCTCCTTCCAGCTCTACCATGTGGAGTCCTAACACCAGCTCTATGTGCTTTGGACACACATACATTACTACACTATTGGATTTTCTTTCTCAAGAGAGTCACAACAAAAGAAAGCCTGTTTTCAGACAGGGATTTCTCAAACTTTAAGGAAAACTCTAAAAATTGACTTCTTAATTTCTAGGAATCCAAAGCAGAGGTCAGAATAAAGCCTAGTTCTTCAAAATTGCATTTAAAAAAGGAGAAAAAAAATCACAACAAATAATTCCCTTGTCACACTAGATGCTAGTTAAAATGCAGAGTGTGCAGTTCCGAAGTGCTGGCATTATTTGTATTTTTTTCCTGTATAAATTCCCTTTAGGCAATTCATTGGAAGGCTTGGTACTCACTTTTTAAAATGCTGTACAGGTTTATGCTGCCATTACACTAAATGCTGCTTTGCAGCTTAAAAAGCATACCTTGAAAGCATGAGAAGTTCTGCCCTACCAGATGCAAGCTAGCAGAAAATGCTACATCAGCTCCCTAAATATCAGTTATGCACTAGGCTGCCCTTGGAGACTGCAGCTGAGATGGGCTATAGGATCCCCAAGCCTTCCACCTCACAGGCAACTTTTTCAGCTAACAAGCCATTTGTGAAATGTTTGGGGGGAAGACTCAGTCCTTTCCTCTTGAGGCAGCTGCATGCTTTTAATCTGATTTCAGTTCTGGAGGGTCTTGTGCTTGCTGATAGGTGCCTGGCACTTGCTGAGGAAGATGACTGGGTCCAGCTGCAAGGGAGAGACATGCCTCTCCACTTTCCAAAGGTGCTTCAGTAAGTGTCTAACCACCCTGGAGCAAGAAACTCTGCTTAAGCTTAGCGGAGGACACAAGAAAACAGAAAATTTTCAGATCAGACTGGGAGGTGTGCAGTGATTTTAGAGTACTCACAAAATTAAATAGGAGTTGAGAAGTCTTTCTGTTTCTTTATCAACAGTTCAGTCATATACACCTACCTTGTCTTCAGAAACCAGTCCACCCCTCTGCAGTGTGGTCTCAAAGCACCCCCTTGCTTTGAAGTCAGACCCTGAGGGGAAGGGAGCTAAAAAATCCTGCAGAAAGAGGAGGTCATCTCTCTCCTTCTTTAGTAGCTCAGAAGTAAGGGAACTTGCCTAGATAAGGTTTGTGGTTACTATTCCAGTCTGTCTTCAGGAATTTTAAATTTTCACCTTCTAGGCAACTGTTCTTATCACTGGGATAAACCTTACCTGCAGAATTTGCCAAAACCCTCTAGCAGATTGCTTCACTTTGATGATACCATGAATGCACATTAAAGAGAGAAACCTTGTGATGTAAATTTCACATTTACTACATCAGTAAATAAAACCTCCCTGTTTTCTTCCCCCCACCCCCCCCAATGACACCTCTCCACAAGGCAATAGCCTTGTTCATGCTTCTCTATCTCATTAAATTATCAAGCTACTCTATTAAAATGAAACAGTTTTTATAGACAGGATAGAAAAATTCCCCCTTTGGTGCACAAGGCTGTCATTCAGGTTTCTGGTGACGCTGTTTCCTTTCCTCTGAGGCAGACAAATATCAACATATTCTCATTATTAATCACTGGGAGGAAATGCCACAACCACCTCCTCTTGCAGCTGCAAGCCTGATCCAGTCCCCCAGAGTGCATCCAAATCCTTATGAGTGAAATGGATTTCATAGGTACATTCCTCCAGCGCTTGGTAGGCTCAGACATCTTCCTCTTTACGAGGCTGACTCTGGTGAGGTACCATATCCTCTCATATTCTCAGCTTCCACTAGATTAAAAGGCTGACGAAAGCAGCAGTGTAGTGCTTAGCAAGTTGCAGCATAATTCCCCTCAAAGGTGTGAGTTCTGTCAGGATCCCTTTTCCGTTCTGGTCTTGCCAATGAAATCTGCAGTCTGTTCTAAAAACATCCCATGTTTTACCAGACCTAATCAGCTGTCTTTTCCTGATATCTTATGCACCTAGTTCATTCCCTTTCCCCTTATCAGGGGGGTGCTCTGAACGCTTTCAAGTCCGTAAATTTCTTGGAGGATACAGATGATTGCATAAAACCATCTGGACCTGCCAGGTGGTATAACATACATTAATCAGCCATAGAGAGTAGTTTCTTTATGACCTATGCCACTTATCAGCAAACTTTAGATGTGTCATATTTTATCAACTAAAATTTCTGTAATTTTGTTCCTTAAGCCTAATGCTTAGTCTGAAAGGTCTACAGGCATATTCGCAAAAACAACATGAAACACCAGGATTGAAATTGCCTGTGAAATTGAAATTCATCTCCTTATGACTTAGTTGAGTCTGTAACACAAAATTTACACTATTTTTGTTCACCTATATCTTATTTGCTGTCTACTACGTACAGCACTCCTTGAACAGATATTTAATGGTTTATTTTTTCTTCCCTCTGAAAGGTAAGCAGTCCCATGAATGCTTTGCTCTCAGATCACAGAGCACTTCAAACTAAAAAAAAAACCCTGAACTTCTGAGCTGATTTTGAGCAGTTGGCAGATAGAAGAGATGGAGACAGCAGAAGATTTCCTGGAGGGCAGTGTCAATAAAAAACAGAAAGCAACCAGAGCAGGATATTGCATCCCAATAAACATGCCCACAAAGAAAGATGAGGTAACTTCCCACTTCAGCCTCCCTCATTCCTTCTTCTGCTTCAACCCTGGCTTTGACCAGCAAAAGTCAAGAGCATGGGCACTACTGGCAGACAAATCTGCTGGGAATGATGCAAATCCAAAACAGGACATTCATTATGGAAATCATGGAGCTACAAAGCTGCTTGTACACAGGAGTGCTGCAACCACTCAGGCAAAAAGGTAGAACCTCTTGATTAGATAGATGTCTTGATTGCTGGTCTTGATTAGATACTTGGGGGGAGAGGGGGGTGGAAACAGCAAACTTTTTTGCTAAACTGAGGACTATCTGAGCCCTCCTTATACAAGTGTTTATGAGCACTCTGTTAGCTAAATCCCAGCTATCCACAATACCTTACCTAATGCAAGGCAATCATTTCTTATTATGGTCTGCAGGAAAATATTCCCCAATTTGTCTCCCTACCATTTCCCTGAAAGAGAAAAATCTCAGAAGCAAAAAGGCAAGATGCTACCTTCTCAGCTCCCAGTACAGTTTGATCCAGGATTGCGCACAAGCAGCTTCTGCCTGTTTTGTTGCCGTCAGTATTCTGGGGTGCATGAGCCAAAAACAGACACACAAGTCTGCAGAAAAAGTTGTGTGTGCCAGGATAGTATGGCTAGGAGCATGCAAACTAATATTCCTTGGTGGCCAGCTTCACACAGGCTTCAATTACTGCTGATGATCTGCGTGCTCCGTTTGCTCCAGCAGGGATCTGATTACACATTAATGGTGTTCAGGTTGCCATGGGAGGCAACCTAGAGTAAGGATATGGCACATTGAGTACCCAGACCCCAGTTCCCTCTCTACAAGATCACTCTTGAAGGTACGTGCTATCCCTTATAATTCCATTAGAAGCTTCCCTGTTTCCTTGCCCTGAACGTGTGTTTTCTCCCAGAAAGGAATATGGAAGGATTGTTCCTTTGAGAACTGGTTCTGTTTGAAGAAATCTACAATTTCTGGTAATTTGAGCTGTATGTAACAGGCTGGAAATGTGAGAAATGGGAGCTTAAGGTGACTTTGGCCATTAGAACCCATCGGCTTCCGAGGCAACATGCTACTGAGAATAAAATTTCTGCTTTGGGTGTTGTGTGTACCTATTCTCTTGTGTGTGCAATGGATTCATTGTGTGCTTTGATAGCCTTGAAGAAGATGGAACTCCTTTCATTTAATTTTAGATCTAACTGAAACACCGTCAGTCCAGATGTGCAGTGAGAACTGGAATGTTTCTGAACTCTTCTCCTGCTGAGAAAAGCAAAGGCTCAATGAAGGTCCTCGCAAATTCCAAAATGCTTAACAGTCTGCTCGAAAAGCAGCATTTGCTTGAGATATTGCTTTTGAGTTTGCTGGTTTTTTGGGTTTTTGTTTTGTTGCAGCAGACTAGAAAGAGACAAACTTTTCCAGAAGGGAAGTTTTGTCAACGGAAAAAATATCTTTTATTAAACCAAATGCTACAGCTGGAAAAAAAACAAGCACATTTCAGGAGTGCAAAGAACTGAAGAAAGTTACGTACCTTAAAGCTTGCCATCTGCTCTAATACAAGGTATTTTGTCTCCCTATAATCCTTCTCTTGTTTATAACCTTGAAGCATCATAAGTATGCAGAAATGTATATTTATTTGATGTGACAAATCTCTGTGTAATAGAATAGCCAGTAGGCCTCTGGGAAATAAGCTGATTTGATTTACAGAGAAAAAGTTAATGTTCTTTTTTTTTTTATTTACAGAAATAACTTGGGCTCAGGTTCTAGCTATTTGCTTAGCTGGTTGATATTTTGCAGTGGAGTGCTTGCTTCTTCAATGTCATGAGAGTCAAATCTACTCAAGGTTGGTGTGATCTCTCACTAAAAGCTTTGCCACAAAAGTTGCTTTCTCACAAACAGCCGGTTTTATGAAATCAACATTTTTCTGACCAAAAGGAATCTCTCAAAAAAAAATTTCATCCAGATCTTTGTCTGTGGAGGCAGACAAAAACTAATTAATAATATAAAAAATAACAGAAGGCTGGAGAAAAACTAATGCTAGAAACAAAATATTATTATGTACATAATAGTTTCTGTCAGCGTGGACTTCGGAGTGGGAAGACAGATTCAATAAAAAGCAGAAAAACAGTTCTCATTAGTGAGTAGGCAATTTCCAGAATGAAGGGCTCTTGAAAATAGCTGTGAAGCGTTGACCCTGGCTGGACACCATGTGCCCACCAACATCACTCTATCCCTCCTCAGCTCAGCAGGGAAAAAAAAATATAATAAAATTCTCCTGGATGGAGATAAGGACAGGGAGAGGTCACTCACCAATTACCATCATGGGCAAAACGGATTCGACTTTAACTCAATTTGTAGCCAATAAAATCAGAGTAAGGTAATGAGAAATAAGAACTAAATCTTAAAAACATCTTTCTTAAAAGTTCCTTCCCTCCGGCAGCTCGGGAGCACAGGGAGTGGGAGCTGTGGTCAGTTCATCACACGTTGTCTCTGCTGCTCCTCCCTCCTCAGGAGGAGGATTCCTCCCATTCTTCCCCTGCTCCAGCCTCAGCTCCCTCCCGCAGGAGACAGTCCTCCACCAACTGCTCCAGCGTGAGTCCCAGGAGCTTCCCGTGGAGTCACAGCCTCCTTTAAGTTTCCACTTGCCCCAGCATGGGATCCTCCGTGGGCTGCAGGGGCACAGCTGCCTCACCATGGGCTGCCCCACGGGCTGCAGGGGAATCTCTGCTCTGGTGCCTGGAGCACCTCCTGCCCCTCCTTCTGCAATAGCCTTGGAGCTGTTCTTGTCACATATTCTTGCTCCTCTCTCTTGCTGCTGTTGCCCAGAAGTTTGTCCAGAGCTGCTTCCACCATTGCTGCTGGGCTCAGCCTTGGCCACTGGTGGGTCAGTCCTGGATCTGGCTGGCATCAGACATGAGAGAAGCTTCCAGCAGCTCCTCACAGAAGACACTACTGCAGTCCCAAACTACTAAAGCCCAATAGACTACCTGGTTTGAATTAAAAAGGGGGAAAGGGGGATTTAAATCAGATCATGACTATAGAGTTCTCTCATAAAGGATATAATTGCATAAGGCTGTTGTAAGGTGATGAGAAGTGTAAGAGAGTATTGGTGTTATTTTAAAAATAGAGAAAAAAATACACCAAACAGAAAAGGTGGGGTTTAGCCCTTCAACAGACATCTTAATGAGACTCCAAGTTAACTCTAAGATATTCCTTTTCCCTGTGGCTCTGAAGTACAATTACACTTTCTTTTCAAGAATCAAGAATATAAAAACAGCACTGTCACACATTGTTCAGATACCTGTAAGGACTCTTTCCATCCGCTGCCAAGTCTTCCCTGATGAGTTACCTTCATAAATCAGCCTCATTTTTCATTTAACTTTTACCCGTCTGATCATGACAACAAGCTGCATCTCTTTTTATAGCTGCTGCCAAGTGCCACAAATGTAGAACTGTACCTCTGACTGGGTGGGTAGTAGTTTCGGGGTTAGTTGATGTGACTAAGCCTTCAAGTCCAGGCAATTTATTTCAAAAAATCTGTCATTAAAATGAGAATAAAGAATGAAAAAATAAACATAGGCCAACCAGTGTAGAAATGCTGAAGAGTAAATTATTTCTTTGCAGACCACAATATTTTAAATAACAATCTATACAAAACAGATCTCAGTCCCAAATAACATTTTAGCAATGAGATTTCAGAAGAAATGTAGAAGGAGATGTGCAAACTTGACCTGCTATTATCAAACCAGAGCACAGCAGCCTCCTTTTTCAACACTCCAGGAAAACACCATCCATACCAGTAACATTAAAAAGAGCAGCTGGTCATAATGTGGCCAAGCTTTTTCTACCTTCTGTTGGCAGCAGGGATGAATTCTTTCTCCCATCCCATCCCATCCCATCCCATCCCGTCCCGTCCTGTCCCGTCCCGTCCCGTCCCGTCCCATCCCATCCCATCCCATCCCATCCCGTCCCATCCTGTCCCATCCCATCCCATTCTCCTCCCCATCCCAACCAGGCCACAAAGCAACCCCACCTTTACCACCAGCTTCCAGATGAAGCAATGCATTTTACTGACTGGCACCACCAACACAATGCAGCAGACAAGCACCAAAACCACAGCTGGAAAAGATATCTCAGTGCCAGACCCATACCCTGTCCACCAGGTCCAAGGATGACTGGATGAACTGCTCAGCTTTCACACAGATCTGCAGAGCTGAGCATTCACTCAGCGGTTAAAACTCAGACAGGCAGAAACCTAAGATACTTGCCTCCTCCACTGCTGAAGCAAGAGGTACAGTTAAATTCGAACTAATCAAGCTCAGAAATGTAATTTAAAAGACTATAAACTGCTCTCAAGCCTGCAGAAAGTGCTGTGAAATTAATATGGACTGATTCTGTCAAGAAGAGCCATGCTTGCAGTAACCACCCAGCTCAGCTGCACAGGCAGCGCTGTGGTTTCCCAGCGGGAGCAGGTCAGCAGTGGGGAGTTTGGAATGTCAGCCGGAGCTCTATGGAATACTGCACATTTTGATACATCCAGGCAATGCACAGAGCCTCTTCCCATCTGAGGTCAGGCTGATTCCCTGACACATTTCACAAGAAATTCTCTAATTTCTGAAATTATTTTGATCTGGTTTTTTTTTTTTTTTTCAAGTCAGACATCTGTATTTTGGGTATTGATTGGAAAACGTTCCAGGAGCTTTTTGAGTGGGTACGTATTTGCCACCCCCTCCCTTTTATTGCTGCCTGAAATATAAATGGGAAGAAACACGAGCCTGTCGTATGGAGCCTTCTGAGGAACAAGACATCCCAGCTTATCTCTGCTCTCAACTCCATATCATCTGGCACCCCACAGGCTGGAAGCCTTTTCTGTTATTCCAGTCTATTGTACAGGATGCATCTTCATTATTATTTTGACTTCTTATCTGCATTAGCCCCCTACAAGCTCAAACTGGCAAGTTCTTTTTGAAAATATGGTATATGCACATTCTTATTTTAACACATAAATTTATTTAAATATTGTTATTTTATTTTTTTATATTTTTTTATTTTTATCTATTTTACAGGATTCATCCTACCTAACATTAGCTGGCAAGATACTTCTATGAATTGTCTTTACAGGTAAAAGAAGGAGATGACAGGTTTTTCCATCCAAGCACAGGCTCCTGGTCAGCCCTCATTTATTCTCCATGGATTACAGGGAGAGTTGAGACAGCCAGGTCAGTCTATATGCCTGAATCTCAGACTACTAATGTGAAGTGCATCTCACTCTCTTCCTGGTAAAACTCATCTCAAAAACTGAAAAATCAACACTTACTAATTTTTTTTTTAAGCTAAATTGTATCTCCACTGGGCTTTTTTATTTTCTTTAGTGCAAGCCTAGGGATGCATATGGATAAGGATTCAATTTGGACGAGCTCTTTGCTTAAGAAGGAGCTTAGGTACTATTCCAACAGAGCCACAAGTGCTTGCATGGCTGCGATAAGATGAATATTGTCTCTTTAGCTAGTGCTGATGGAGATCAAGATCATGGTCTGACTGTTTTTAAAAACAGGCTGCAACCAAAAAAGTAAAGCAGAATAGGCTTTACTCACAGTTCCTATTAACAACACTTAATTCTAACCATCTTCAAAGTAATCATCAAGGTTGAAACCTCAGTTTAGGTTCCTTTTACACTTAAAAGGGAGATACAGGTATCTCCATGGGACATTTTTCCAGCACTAGTCTTAGGAAGAAATGAAATGGCCCTCAAACACATTTGCTTTTCTCCCTTAACTGCAGGAGGAGGCACAACAGCTTCTTCAGACAAACTATCAAATTTTTAAGTAGCTAAAGTTAGATAAGACAAATTTTAGCTGATTTAACTAGTAGGCATAAGCCGTCAGTTATACTTTCATTACAAAAGTATTTACTTCATTCCCTTAGTGCAGCATCTCATTATCTGGAATCTATTTAACCATTTTGGACAGACATCTGAGCAGCAACAAAAGGAGAGCTCAGACATCAAACATGACTGAATGGATTCAGTGGCAATAAAACTCAGAAAATGCCTCTGTACGGCAACCAACCTGAGACAGTGACAGTCCTGGGGTGTTCAGCATCACAGCAACGTCTCCCCCATGTTTCAGCTGGTAAAATTGGGATATTTTCCTATCAATTTATTCTACCTAGAAGTGAGAGTGCATAAAAGAGCTGATGGTTGGAGCATGTTGCTCAACAATAACTAATGTAACACAGAAGTATTGCTGTGTGAAATACTGCACAAAACACCTAAGAAGTTGCAGCAGTTTCAAAAGACTGGAGAGAAACCTGCTCTTTTTGGGGAAACTGCGACATCTGCTGGTTTTTAACGGCAAACCTAGAAATGCTTCATCGTTCCCGATTTCAGAAGAGGCACATCGTGGGAGGGCACAAAGGTGACTTTGGAGAGCCAAATGGTAGTGACAGCATTGCAATGCATCAAGACGTGAGTTGAACTTTTGGAAACTCAGTGAAATCAGCAAGAGTTAAAAAGAATTTGAAGATCAGCTTCACAAAAAGGCTTCACAAAACATCACGGATCATCGGAGTCTGACAGAATTACTCTCCATATGTTGGAAGTCAATATTCAGAAAGGAAGTTTAAGTTCAATTTTCTGTGTTTCCTGTTGCTTTCCTACAATTGCACACATAAGTATAATTTAACACTGCATTCAAAACATAAACTCTTCAGTTCTGCACTGAGAAGCAAAAACCTTGCAGGGAGAAGCAATAGAAACCAGCCAGTCCTAGCAATTTTTACTAGTAGATATTTACTAATCAGGAAAACAATATCACAATGCATTAGGAGTGCTGGCCCATTCTCAGGTGCCTGTTTTTGAATAAATGTTAAAAACAGAAAATGAATGCAATCTTTAAAGATATGTTACTTTTCACAAGCAAAGGAATATGAGTTTGACATGCTCTGAATTGCTCTGCAGAACTCTATTCATGGCTAAACACTCGCACATCTCCCAGCAACTGCTGCTTTATTTCAAACGTGTGTGAAGCACTCTATTCATAAACTGTGTGCACAATCATATTCATACATCACTTTTGGACATTTACAAGGAAATATGGCTCATAAAGACAAGAGGAAGTTGTATTTTTAAGTATGGAAATTAACACTGAAAATAAAACTTCTCCCTTGCCCTTGAAGACCAAAAGTCTGGACCCATTCTTCTCAGCTTAGAATTAGGCTGAAATAATGTTCAGTGATTTTAAGACCTCCAGAGTGCTTTATTATTGAAGTATAACATATCGGGCCAAAAGGAATCATGTACAGCCGTGGTTGCAGGAAAACAGATTATTTTCTCATCTACTCAGGGTATAATAAAAAGAAAGTATGCTTGTCACTGTCGACAATGTGGCTGCAGCTGAGGTCCTTAAGGAACAGAGGGCTTTGCTGCAAAATCTGCTACTCTTTAACAGACCTCAGCAGCACTGATTTCTAAACCAGGAAATTACAGAAGGCTGCAAAGAATTAAATGTCTCCAACTGTATCTTTCAAGCATTCCAATAAATTCATCAGCATATTCTTGACACAGACCAGATAAAACATAAAGTTGACAGTCACAGAGTGCCATCACCTGAGACACTAAAACAGGTTTTTTTCTGCATTCTGGTCAGCAGCTTGTTTTAAAAAAATCCCAACAGCAGCAGGAGAAAATAAGGAAGACTAGAGAAAAAAAATTCTGGAAATGTCAGTACCCAGAATTATGCCCAGATGTTCAATAGGAAACCAGTCACTGGAAACCTGGAGTTGGCATCATTGTATTTTGATGCACAGCAGAAAGAACACTTCCAAGGCAGAACTGGCAAAGGACCAGCATCTGCTACCTGCTAATTAACACTTTAAACACATCATTGCAGGTGGCTGAAACAGAACAATGCAAACCTGGAGAGTACTGGCACGCCGAACCTCGCTCTGCTGGGAGGGATCTTGCTCCCTCCCTCCTTGCTGCAGAATCCATTCCAGAACCGCCTGCAGTCTTCTGCATTTGTCTGCTTCTTCACTGCCTTGACAGCCAGTATTATAGTTATTTAGATGTTGTGTAACTGTATTAGTTAATGTTTGCACAGTGCTTTGAATATGTGAATTGCTATCCAGCTATTCAGTGTTATTATTTCCATTAGGATGAACCATAAAAGCATATTGAAAAAGACGGTACTTAAGTTGAATAACCTCCTTTAAAGAGGAATAGCAAATCCATCAGGTCTTGTCAAGATGTTCCACTACCCAAATATTTGAAATTATGTCTGCATTTCCAATACACACACACACACACATACGTACATGCACATAATTTTATTTCAAAGATCATTATACTGGTTTAACTACTCCTTGAGTTTATTACTATCAAAGGGAAAATATAAAATATGAATATAATAATGATTTGGTTAAGTTAAAATTTAATAGCCTGTCTTAATGACAATATAATGAAAACTAACCTTGGAAATCAAAGTTAATGTCATTCTTTGATGTTGCTCTAACTGTCTCAACCTTGTATCTTGTACAGGTCAGACTAGTTTTATTGATTCAGAGAAATTAAGCAGAAAATTTGTACATGGTACAAATGTAATTATACTACTAACAGTTAAAGACATAAATGGTAATGTGCATACTGAAACCAAAATAAAATGGCGTTTCTAACTCCAGGATAACTACTAAGAAGAGTCATGCATCCCAGTTTAAAACTAAGCATATGATGAATTGTACCAGTATGACTACAATAGTATAGACTAATAATTTATGGTAGCTTAACTTTCTATATCAAAAATTCTGTGGGTTTGAAAAGCTGCATAGTCAATCAATTGGGAAAAAAAAAAAGAAAAGAACACCAAAACCAACCAGTTTTCCATCCAAAGGGGCATAGATAATTCCAATCCTCCTGGAGATTTATCTCTGAGAGAAAGACTAGCTAGAATAAAGTTTCCTAACTTGAAAGTAAACAGGATGGAATTAATCGAAAAGACACTCCAAAGAAGACTGGTAATGGTTGTGATGGATATAGAAGCATCTATGTTTGCACAGAGGGTTTTTTAATAATGGAAAAAAAGAACAAACCTACTTGTTAGATGCCAGTTCATTTCTTCCAGCTACAGCTTTTCATCTAACAAGAGTTATCCCTCTCTTTACAATGCATGCTCCATTTAAAAAGATTGATAGATTAATATTACTGAAGTGATAGCTTCAAAGAACATGTCACATCTGATGACAAGGTATGTTTTCCTTAAAGATGGAATCAAATGAAACATTTACCTTTTAACACACAATCTAAGGATCTCAGTTCACATTTGTTTGTTCAGAGTAAGTCTGGAAGTACCCACAGGGTGAGCATGCTAACGAATTGCCAGGCAAGCTGGAGGCTGTGAAAAAAAGTTGGCTTTCATTAGTATTTATTTCAGTTTTTTTGGACTATAGGCTTAGAGAATTAATCAACGTTTCAGAAAAAGGATTAATCTGAGACTTATGTAGATGTCTCCATCCTTCTGAAGCAGTCATTAGAGTCTCTGTCACAGCTGATAAAGGAAAATGGGGACATTTAGAGATCATTTGTCCCAATGTAGATTGTAAAATGAAACAGACAGACCTCCATATGGGGAGACTGGAATGAATAGTAAAATTATGAGACAAATAGATTCCACATTGGCTCCACTACTGTAATCAGTAATTAATTGCCATAATTGCGTGTCTAGCAGAGAAAACAAAATGTCTTGAACATTTTTGTGTTGTCTTCCTCTCACCACCTCAGTTAATAGAAAGAACAGCCTTAGAAGAGGAAAGGCAGAGACCTGAAATCCCTACAGGAAGCTGTCTTGATGGTTGAAGATTTATTCAGGAAATAGAAGCTGCAGTTTAACATCCCATCCCTGCTCTTGCCCAGCTGTCCTCCCTTAACTACTTGGCACTTCTCTAGGCCAAGAACCCTTGGGCAACTGCCCTGGCCAAGGGCAGACATCCAGGAGAAAAGAATGGTTTCTCCTCTTTCTTCATTTTGGAAGAAAATAGGGGAAAAAATGCCCCTAAAAGTCAAAGCAAGAAAAGTTTTAAAAAAAACCCAAACCCAAACAAACAAAAAAGAGCCCTGTGATGAGCAGAATCTTCAGATTTGCTCCTCCAGCCTCCCCTCTGAAGCTTCCCTTCATCAGACCAGCCAGAAGGTTGATACATAAACACCATTGCTGCCTCTGTCCTATCATCCTTTCAGCCTCCATTGAGACCCTCTCCCCAGATTCCATTTCTCTTTGTTAGAGATGTTCATTTAACACATCCGGAATGAAACAGAGAGTGAATCAAGCCTGTGTCACTATGAGGCTGTTTCCAGCCACCATTTTCACTCAGCTTGTTCCCTCTGCTTCCTGGACCTCACCATGTGTTTCTTCCCTAATCACTCTGTCGGCTGTGGGCATGGACTGGCTCACCCAAGCAATGTCCATATTGCTAAACAAATGAGTAGAATGGGGAAAACTCAAACCCTGGACCTGGAAACATCCACATCACTTATTACTTATTCCTGATTTTTATCCTCCTTTCAGTAGCGGTGTAGATGTCAGCACAGTGACCATGAAATCCTTACTATGATAGTAGAGATATCTTCAAAAGCTCTGCCTGAACAAATATTCAATGATGCTTCTCCATGCAGGGAGCTCTGACTCATCCTTCCTTGCAGAGTTTTACACTTTCACTTTTAAATGAAACCCCTGACATCCTTGCACATCTGCCTGAAGATCTCTGCACAACACAGGGTACAGTGTGGTTTCTCCCATCGCTGAAGGTCACATCTCAATCAGTTAAGGAAGAGCCTGTATGTTCTTCCAGATGCTTTTCATGCACAATTTCAAATGGGCTGAGGTAACCTCTGTCTTTTCCTTAGACTAAATACTCTGAAATAGCAATAAGCTGTTGAAATTCAAGTCATATCTTCCATCAAAGAGATGACTTCACTGTGCTCAGAAACGCTGTCTGGGGACAGCCAAAAAGGAGAAGTATTTAGCTGATCTTCTGGCACCTTTAGGAAGACTAATGAATCCATCATGGGAAGGTCAGAAAAGGCAGCACCACATCATTTCTAAGTCACTGCCACAGGAATACAGGAATTATTTTAATCTCAAAACTTCTTCAGATTTTCAATTTAGCGAGCAGCTGCCTTTGGCAGGAACCATGCAAGAGAGGCTTGGGTTGAAATAATTTAGCTATGTGGAAGATGGAGCAAAGTAAGTGGAGGGTGAGATGGAGGGAGAAGCTGTAGTGCATATAAAGTCACAGACTTTATTTCCTCCACACCTGTGATGGGAGGAAGTTAGAAGGCACATCCTTATTACTGAGAGAGTTCCTCTGAGGAGAGATAATCAGAGAAAGCTGTCATTTATCAAGTTACTCTGGCTGTCACTGTGCTGCTATTAACTCTGACTCAGTTCCAGCATTTCTGCATCAAAAGGTATTAACACCAGCCTTGTGGAAATTATTATTTCTTTGTTGTATCAAAAAGTTATCAAATATGTGTTATTCCTTTTATCTAAATAGTTTCTGCTATTTGGTTTAGAAGCAAGCAGGAAATAAAGGAAGCAGCAGAAAGACAGTTCTGAGAGCACAGAACTGAAAGTGCAAATGTTTATTGTAGAGATGTTTATGTAGAGTGGGCAGGTATGAAACAAAGGTGTCATTTATCAAAGAGTACTAGTAGTCAAGCTGAAGATGCCCATTGCAGAGGGGTTAGACTAGATGACCTTTGAAGGCTCCTGCCAACCCAAGCCACGCAAGTACTCTGTGATCAGTCGGGTGGTTCTGAGACAACCCTGAGGTGGCACATTCTGCAAAGCCCATTTTACTTTTAAGGCAAAATGAAGGAATGGTGTCCAATTACCCTTTTCTACAGGATGTCACTAAGGAGAGTTGTGTGTGTGCCTTCAGAATAATGTTCTCAGCAGCAATATCCAACATTTTGGGGCTCAATGAAGTGAAATACATTTTGCAGTAGGTAACAGTAGGATTGGAATAAATATACCCATTTCTTCTCAGCATGTCTGTGTGAGTTGAAGCATAAGATAGATTCTTCCTAGATTCCTAATATGGAATGTATATTAAAATTGTTTAGATGTCATCAGTAATTAATATAAATTATAAGTCAATGATTGGCATAGAGAGCTTTAAAATCTTAACTTATAAGACAGATTATCTCAGCAATTAGCCTACAAATTTTGTAGTGAAGAATCAGCAAGGTATTCTTCTACCTACTGATAAATTTAAGGTCCAGATAACACAATGAAGGATATTGGGGCTTTCTAGTGAGGCAGAGTCAAAGTTCAGCTTGTTGAATGACAGCTCTGCAAGCTGTTTTCTACCCTAGCTCAGCAGGAGAAAGTATTAGACAAGGTCATTTGGGAGATATGCATCAGCCACTCTCCTACCTGTGCATATTGCTGCTCAAAACATCTCACTGCGGTTAGTGTTCTTCACTTATTTCCTGTTCTTATTCCCCTACCCTAGTACCTCTACTTCAACCCTGTCTATCAGCTACAAGAACCAGAGATTTTCAAATTCCAAAGTGCATCAGAAAGCTGCAATTGTGTAGCGATGCCTAGGACTTCTGCCAGTGCAAAAGAAGTCAGATTCTGTTTGAATAGCTTTTGAAGGAGAAATACAGTCCTTTAAGACATAGAAATGCACTAAGCTCACCCCTGGCAGCCTAGTGGTTTACATTCTGTGTTGTGTCATTAATGTTGTCTTCTGGAAGCACTCAGAAAGTAGCAAGAGTGACTTCCACGGTATCCGAAGGAATTTTACAGACAAACAATTGACCTATTATTAGTAAGGATGGCGTGGAGCCTCCCGTGGCATCCCACCAGACATGTGGTTGTCACTAGGTCTGAGCAAGAGGGCAGCTGCAATCTTTTTCTTTGGACCTGGCACACCGTGTCCTCTCTGGGAGCCCCGAGCACTCCTTTGCCCCTGAAAGCAGTCATTTCATTTCTGTCAGGTAGTTATGATGAGAAAATCATTTGGAATATTGTGGGTGTTTCACCACACATTTGGGTTTTGTGGGATACTTCCAGATAGAGGGAAAAACATGGCTTAACATAGAATTTGTAAAGGAAGGTTATATAACCTTCCTACGTATATAATAGTTCATTTTACCTATTTTCAGGCTTAAAAGAAATGCTTTTGTTCCCTATCATTCATGTTTCTGTATAAATTTGTCAGTGGGAATGTGACAGTGTCACTCACTCAAAGGCAGCACTATCTCGAGGAATACTTTGCAAATGTCATATCCCAGGAAAAATAAGTACCCTTACAACATCCCACCCTTAGAGAGGTCACTCACTGTGTAGAAGCAGAGACAGCTTCCAATGCAGTCAGTTTTCTAAGGATTTTTACAGAAATAAGTCTCACAGAGCCCTGACAATGCTTGGTGCTGTACAGCTGAGGCCTAAGATGTGCTCTCTGTCTAAAAACATTAAGGAATTTTAAGATAAAATTGTGTTCAACACTTGATGCTTCGTATTTCCAGACAATCTCGGACTCTGTGGTATCTTTTCATGTTTCATTTTGAATGTATTTATTTTATGGCTGCTGCTTGGTATACGTGTGTATGCACATATAGATATATATGCATATATATATATATAAGAGTATATATATAGTGTGTGTGTTGGTACTGACTACTTACTTGCTGAGAATCCTTCCTGAGCATGTTATGATTTTAGCTAAGCCTGTGAAAGAAAGACAAAAAGATGGAGTCTCAAAATCTCAGGTCAAAGAATTTGCTTTTGTAGAATTAAAGGACAGGGAGTAGATTATTATGAAGACTGGAAACGGAATTAAAAATAAAATAGACAGAAAAGGATGGAAAACTAGATTTTGGGGCTAAATATGTTGTTTCCTTTTCTTTAAAGGCTACCAGAGAAGTTCACAAGATGGATGGTTTATATTTCAGACAGACTTTCTACAGTCTCTCCAAAACATACCTCTATCCCAAAGTGTACCTGTTCTCTTTCTATTATCTTAATATGAAACAAAATTGATTCTGACTGCATGAGTAGAAAATTCCTGTAGTGAAAATCTCCAGTGACAGTAAAATATCAACCTTTAAGTGCTTCAACATACCAGTAAACTCAACACTTTCATTTTCTCACAGATTTGAATTGGTCTCTTTGCTATTACTTGTGTTAAAAGAGCTTCATGGTCATTTTCCAAGGCAAAAAATGGGTCCATGAGCACTGTTAGTCCACAACCCCAACATGGAAACCTTGAAAGAAATTTCTGAACAGCCAAGTGCCTGCTCAAGCAACTAGGAAAGTTGAGGCCATAATCCAGGGTGCAGATGATTCTCAGTTCTGATAAAGATGTAATTTCCTTTCTCCTCTGGTGATCTTAGAACATTTTGCCCAGAACTGATTTATATAAAATTGGAAAATAATCTGGGGAGAGGCTTCATAAACATTATGGTTAAAAGGCTTTATCTTCACTGATGGTGAATTCAAAACTTTAAGTAATATTTGGCTTATACATTTGACATGATCTTTAATGGAAGGACCTTTCACATAATGTATTTGAATAACAAAGAGAGAAATGAGGCATTTACAGGGCAAATAATAATACACATTTTTCACTGTACTTACTGTATTTTTAACCTTTTTTGTCATTGTTTGTAAAACTCGCAGTAACAGGGCTGTTTCGACAGTTGAACTTTACTCAATGGCTGTCAACTTCATTATCTTTCAACATTATTCAAATATTCTCAGTTAATTTTAGAGTAATGAGAATTTTGGAAAGCAAAGATTGTAGTGAATATTTGATGAAGTAATGGTATGTCAACAGTCTAAGCATGGCTTGATTATGGAAATGAAATTTGGGTAGGGAATCAAACTATTAAAGCAGAAAATGTCTAATTAAATGGAAACCATGCATTAAACTTCACTTATTCTCTACATAAGAATTCTTTTTCAAGTTCTATTTAAGCAGTATTATACAGCAGCATATAATTAAAAATCTAATACAACCTTCAAATTATAAAAGACATTGCACTTTTAACAGGAAATAGCAGCCCACTTTCAACAGGAAAAAACAGCCTATGTGAGTGATTTCCACTAACTGAAACAAATATTTTCTCTACCAAAATGTATTTGATGTTATACGTTCAGCGTACAGAGCCCAGAACTGACTTCAGCGGAAAAGTAGAAAAAATAAGAAAATGCATTCACGAGTGTATGAAGTATTTACACATCTTCTAGATAGTGGAGGAAATGCTCTCAGCTCCTGAAAGTTTCATAAACACTAGCATGCATATTCATATTTCATAAAGTTCATACCCAAAAGCTCATCATGTGCTTATTATTTACTGAATGTCACTCTCCCAGTTAACACATTTCAATAATTCAGTCCCAAATCAGAAACATTTGAATGTGATTTGCATTTACAAGAGATCATGAATAAAAGAAAGTCAATCTGCAGATAGCGCAGGGACTGATGGCGATGCTTGCCAGCCCCTACTACCAGTGACAAGGATGACAGATTGGTCACCTTATTTTCCAGCAGAAGATCATAGAATCACAGAATTGTAGGATCATAGAATCCTAGAATGGTTTGGCTGGAAAGGACCTTAAAGATCACCTAGTTCCAACCCCTCTGCCACGGGTGGGGATGCCTTTCACCAGACCAGGTTGTTTGCAGCCACATCCAGCCTGGCCTTGAACACTTCCAGGGATGGGGCATCCAAAACTTCTCTGAGCAACCTGTGCCAGTGCCTCATCACCCTCTGACGGATTCCTCCTGATAGACATTGCACCCTTCCATGTTTAGGCTCCTTTATCCTGATGCCCAGCTTTGTCCTCAAATGAGACAAACAATTCAAACATTGTATCAGCAGTCTTGGTGTCACTGTAATGTCTCAGAGCCCAAATCACAGTGTAGGATGGTGGTGTGGCTGACTAAACAAAGAACAGAGACAGGTTTCCTGTCTCATTCTCATAACTGAGTGTGTGATCACTGAAAGAAAAATGCAGGGGTAGTTTTTTTGGTTAAGAATAACTTTTCCAAGGAGCAGGAATCTTTGTTCACATTTGATAAGTGATTTCAGGTGTAAAAAGATACTTGAAAAAAAAAAAAGAAAATTATTTATTTCTTCATTTTTAGGTGAAGAAATGTGATTTTTTTTCAATTCAAAACCTTTTTAAAAAATTCTATTTTTGTTACTATGGGTAATATTATTCTCAAGTGGAAAACTTGACTGCTTGAATATCAAAGTGAAAGATCTGTTGGAATTACATATAGTCTACTTGCCATCTACCCACCACACAAGCCACAACAACTAGCTAAAGATGGGAGACATAGGTAGTCAGCAATTCCTCACAGTTTAAATTCTGCCAAGCTGTTTCCAAGCATGCACAAGAGTGATTGAGAAGATCTTAACAGTGAGACCTCTGACCAAGTCACGAAGATGTCCTTCCCAAACCTGACATGTCTGAGGGAGAGCTCAGAGGAATTTGCTTGAAAATTTAATGCTTGCTGCAAGAAGCTCTTATATTTTTAAGTTACATCAGTTTCTCACTGGTTGTTTGGTAATTTCCTTCATCATCCTAAATAGCCTGAGAATACTATATTCCTATAAAAACTACCTGGAACTCATCCCATAGTACACACAGAAACAAAAACTGGTAGCAAATTCTTCTCAGAACACCTGTAAAGTCAGGAACATGAATAACTAAACATCAGAATAGCACACAAATACTTTTTAAATTGTTCTAGCTGGCTAGCATAAATACCCATGTCACCCCAAACCAGTTTTTCCAGTGGAGTTTGCAACTCCAGATCAGCACTAAAGTGCTGAGTACAGCTAACACATTTGGGGCATCAGGGAATTTAAAGACTGAAAAAAGCTGTTGAGGAGAGAAAATAATGGTGGTTAATGCCAAATGAGATCAAAAGAAACCCATCAGTATGAAATGGGCTGTGTAGGATATCTCCCAGTATAGCAATTGCATTAATGAGCATGGAGTTTCATGAAGCTAAGTTGTTACAGACACTGGACTGTGATACTAATTACACCCTGTGAAATATAAACAACTCATAAGCACAGAAAAGCTGCTCTAAATCCCGCAGTTAGCTAACATGTACATGTAGATTCACCAGGAAGATAATGGTGTGAATTTCCTCGTTCCCCAGGTTCTGATGCAGGAGAGTTAACATGCACGGATCAACAGGAAAACGGGGCAGTGAAGTAACATCATGATGGATTGAAATACATTTGCTAATGTGAGGAAGAGTTCTTCAGCTCTGGAGCAGAAAGCTGGGTCAACCATGCATAATTCAGGACATCTTATGATGGTAAAAGGACCTGAACACAGGAGATTCAGTCCTAGGATTCAGCTAGACACAGGTAGGAAATGCAGTCCACTCTCTGCGAGCTGCAAGGGATTTTCTGACTCTAACACCTCTGTACGTGGTCCAGTCTACATCTGTAAAACAAACCAAATACATCCAAAACTACTTCTGCGAGTGTAACACACTTCCAGCAGCACATGGCTGGAAGCTGTTAGAGCTGCATGGCCCCAGCACAGCCAGACTCAGAGCTCCTCTGAGAGCACTGAGGAAAGATTGTTATTCCCTTAGACTCTTCTTTGGTGACTCTTCTAAGCCCCAAAAGACCTTTGGTCTTTCCCACTAGAGACTTTCAAATGTCTTCTGAGACCTATAGGATAGGACAAGGGGGAATGGTTTTAAACCAAAAGAGGGTCGATTTAGACTAGATTTGAGGAAGAGGTCTTTTCTAATGAGGCTGGCACAGAGTCCCTGGAGAATGCTGGATGTGCCATCCCTGAAAACATTCAAGGTCAGGTTGGACTGGGTTTTGAGTAACCCGTTCTAGCTGAAGATGTCTCTGCTCATGGCAGGGGAGCTGAACTACATGGGCTTTAAAGGTCCCTTCCAACCCAAACTCTTTCATGATTCTATGGTTCTACAATGCTGCAGATCTGTTTTCAGCTGTTTGAGCTCAAAAAGTACAGAATATCACCAGCAGAACTACAGGATATTCAGGACAAGGAGTCAAGACAGAAGAGATCAGGCAAAAAGAAACAAGGATTTCTCTAGAGTTACTCTGGCACAGTTCGTTCTGAACTAAGGCCACAGTTTTTTCCTTTTCTTATCATTGCACTAGTTTTGCTCGTTGTTTTTGTGGAGCAAATTTCTTCCTTGTCCATTCAAATCATTGGCAATGTATAAGTAGACTCCACCTCCATTCCCTTCTCCTTTTTCAAAAGGAACACATCATCTGCTTTCTCTTTGCATTACAACAAAAGTGCTGTAGGAAAATGCAAAAGAAAAAGAAGAATCTTCCCTGGATAGATGTCCAGATTGCATCCTTAATATGACAAATTAGCTGTCATGCATGTAATTGATGGTTCTAAAAGCTATCCCTACTTTTCAGTATTGTCTTGCTGTTGCCAAGGAGTCTTTTTGTAAATACTTGCTTTTGGAAAAATATAGTGACAAAACGCTTTCCAGGTTTCCATGACTGCTGCAGTGTTTAATTTATTTTGATTCAGTCTGTGTTTACATCTGCTTTCAGTCTTTGTGTCCCCTCCTTTGAAAATCCACCTAGCCTATGCTGATTTCCAAAAAATTGATTGGGAATTTCATGTTACACTCTTCTTCTAAAGAAACAAAAAAAGCATTTGATTTTGTCATTCTTCCCCCTGAAAGATTTGTGAGGTACAGGATACAGCTGTAGCAGATGTGAATAAGAAACAGAGCTCCCAAGTCATCTATGATACACAGTTATTTCACTGGGATAAGAAGAGCGTTTCCTTTCATTGCCTCATCATAGTTTGTTCCAGGTCTTTCCTAGTATTTCCAGCAAACCTCATAGACCCATATGAAGCGCTGAAGCAAAGACAAATATTTTTAACCTCCATTCAGCAAAACAGAGAATGCCTTTAATGCTAACAAAATTTCAACATGAATTAATTCCTTTGAACAACTTTCTCAAAGCTATCTTCCCACTTCATAGTACCTTCCCTTGCATATCTGACATTTGGCATCCTTTTAGCTGTAGATCTAATTCCAAGTACATGGGTGAAACACTGGGTGTGTCTTTTTAATCATCCTTATTTATGAATCAGCTGAAAAGATTCATGCAATGGGTGAACACAAAACTTACACCTGCAAAAACGCGTGTTAATTGCGGATTTCCTTGGGAACGGGTCAAGTGTGTAAGTACAAATCCATGTCAGCAGATGTTGCCCCTGACAGCCATCCAGTTTGAAAGCTGCTTGAGATTTCCTGAAAGCATTTTCTTCAGGGGAAAAACAAAAAGTAGAAGCAAAGAGAAGTCTGTTGTCTTCCTCTCCAGTCTGTTTTCACAGGCAGTGATAGTCGGCTATTCCTGCACTGAAGCACAGTTACAAGGAGGCTTCTCCCATCTGGCCTCCGCTGATTCAAACGTATTTTTCACTTTTCTGGCTTTTCACCCCAGCTCATGATAGGAGGAGAAGAAGTTGTGCATGTTACTAACTTTCCACTCCATTTTTCGTGTGAATTGTGACAATGGATCTAGGCTTTATATTTGGCTGGAAAATCCATTCTCCTTTGAGGAGAACCAGCCTTTGTCCTTTCTATGCATTTTTACGATGACTTTTGGGAGCATATAATTCAGAGGGAGTCAATCCACTGACTTTTACAAAATTTAACATGCATTCCAAAATTTCAACTGTTTTAAATAAAAGCTGATTTGAAGGGCAAAATATGCATAATTGCAGTGATTTCTGTTTTTTCGCTTTACAGCTTCTGGGTTTCTTCATTTACTGCCATGTCTCCTCCATTTCCTATGTTCCTCTGTTTAAATATGAAGTTAAATAGTTTCCAGATGCAATTTTACTGCTCCCTTACCCACATAATGAAAACTAAAAGACACTGTAGAATCCCTGTTGAGGCACCACTATCAATAAGTTTGGCAAATAACCACCATAAAGCTTTTTTATTGCTCTGCTGATTTAAAAAGTAAGTGATTGAGAACTGAATGATGTGCAATAATGGTTTGACAGTAACAGATTCACTTCGGGGGTGTCATGATATGTCTTGAGAACTTTTGTTTAAAATATGCGTAAAAACACACAGGGTACAGTTTGGCAAGTGAAACCTTTCATAGGCTATAGAGATAAACTGCAATTAGTCTGTGGTTTAATCCAGGTACATTTGTGTGCTAAACAAGGCTGCTGAGAAAAATCACACCATGTTTATTCCTGAAGCAAAATACTTATACAACTTTACTATGATTTTCTTTAGCCTTTCAATAAGGCCAATTTTCACCTTTTTGGTTTATAACAACAAGCAAAAAAACCCCAAAAAACCCTCCCAGATTTTTTCATTTTATATTGAAGCAAATTTGATGTTTCTGTCAGAGATTATTTACAGCTAGAACTCAGAGTAAAATGACAGGCTCTAGAAGGCTAAATGAAGAAGTTTATCCTTCTAATCCCAAATTTTAAATGTAGGAAAAGCTTAAGATTCAAAGTCACCTATGTGAATTTGTCTAACAAATAGTTAGTCTCATAGTTTTTTTTCCATGAGGAGTTTATTTCTCCCTTTAAACAAAATAGAAAAGAATTTGGAGTTTTTGGTCCAGACATACTGTATTTTTACTGGATAGTAAATATTCTTGAAGCTTACCTTGGAACATGTAACGTTTTTGGAAACACAGTATGGACCATAATACCAAACAGATGGAAAACATTAATTTCTGTATGCAAAATTTTTCATGTAAGCCCCATATTTCTGAATGTATTCATAGAGTGGTAATAAGTACACCTGATCAGTGTAAATGAGGTCAGAATTCAGGTCAGGGAATAAACCAGCTCCCTTCAAAACAGTGCACTATCTCAGGATTCACAGAAATAGAGAAGATTATATTGGGCAAGTAATTTTCAAAGCAGGGAAGAGTAATGACCTAAACATGAGATTTTAAAAATAAAACAAGCCAAAAGAAAAGTAACATTAGTAGAAATCAGTAAATTGGTAAAAAAACATTTAGTAACAACTTCAGCCCTCCTAAAATCCCCATCTGTGTGCGCAAGGAAGAGCAGAGGAAGCCAGTTACCTGCCCACAGCTCCTCCTCGGGAAGCTCCTCCTTGGAAGGCAACCTGCACTCCAGACCTCTTGCCTTGCAAAGTTTTACCTCAACCAGGACATGGCAGTCCCTGGGCCTCCAGCTTCACTCATACAAGAGCATATAACCTGAAAAGTCCAGATTTCTTCCTTTCCTTTCTCTTGGTTCTTCAGTTTACTTTCTTCCACGCTCAGTCCAGCCTCAGGTCATTGCAGATTTTGAACTATTCCTTATTCTCCAGATGAACGCCAGCTCTTGCTGTATGACACCAGCTGGATTCTCCCCTGAACAAGACTGTGTTACAGCATCCACTTATTTTGTGGTGCAAGTTCAATCAGCACTGGCTTGACCCAAGGTGAAACTTGTAGCAAAAACCTGTAGCTGCTGTCAGAGGAGAAGCATTTCTGTTATGTCAGTGCTGCTTTTGCTACTTGTTTTCAGAAAGAATCAAAAAACATTCTCTTCGGTCTGAAGGCTTTCCCTTCCATTTTGCTATTACACTCATGGTTTTTTAAAGAAAGGACTCCTTTTCATGGGAAAGACACTCCCAGCCTCCCCAAACACTCCTGATTTTCTCATTTGCAGTCATTTGAATGAAATTAGCCACTGGTACAGGAATCTTTCAACATCTGGCATTTAAGGAAAATAGAATAGCAGGAGAAAGAAAACATTTTTAAATTTTTTTTTGGAATAGAACACTCCGGTCTTTGAAAGAAGTGCTTACAATGTTGAAGATCATATGAGGTCTCAGCTTCCAGTACAGGTCTATAACCTTTTCAGTGGGTTTACAGAGACCTGTCTTAAAATCTAAATGCTGCCATGGAAACTGCCTACATTCTTTTACTCAGTGGGAAAAGTATTCAACAAAAATTTCTGCTGCAAACATATTTTTATTCTGTCTCAACCCACTGAGGCTGTAAAATGGAAAGGGTGCAGCTGCTTGAGATGGCCATGAGGAGTTGCAGTAGCAGGATGCAAACTGCTTAGGTCATTTCTCATACTGAGATGTGGAGATATGGGCATTTTTTGACATCATTTTGCATATAGATGTCTATATGAATGAGTCACTAACAAATGATGTAATTAGAGAAGCAGCATTACAAAACACTCATGTGGTTTGCAATAAATTACAAAATTCATACGTAGGTCCATACTGGGTAGAGATTCCCTAATTAGACCACCAAACATGTTTATCCTGGTAGTCCCAAGACAGACCACAGTAGAACACATGTGAATTGGTCAGAGAAAAACACACAGACCTTCTCATTTCCAGCCATCAAGGTCCATGAAATTAGAAGAAATAAGATAGTGCAATAGATAAAGGAGTTATTAATAGTGCACAAGGGAGAAAATCACATTGCTGAGTAGACAGTTTGCCATACATATTCTTTTCCATATCTAATTACTGGGAGCCTGTGGAAAAAGCCATCGACTAGCTAGAGATGAAGTATGAGTAATTGCATTATGTCACAAATTTATGCCTAGCATCTGGCCATGATTCTGTCTCCAAAGTAAGAAACTCAGATATGACAACAATGAACAATGAATCTGATTCTCATCTTCATTAAATTGGGGCTTCATTGCTGCAATTTCAGTCTATTTTTTCTCCTAATATTCAGTCATTCTAATATCAGCTGATTCAGGATGTGAATAGCTAATTAGATTTGCATGATTTCATGCATCCTAAAGAAGAAGCTGAAATTTGTCTGAATTCTTCTGGGAAAAAAAAAAAAGAAGTAATACTAAGAGAGTCAAGATGCACTGCTCTGTGAATAAGACTGGTTTTCATATTCTAATCAAGTGGAATGGACAGTTTTGTGCCTCCTGAGTAACTCCAGAGTAATGGTTTAGGTTACTGACTGGTTTCATTAAAGGTCTAGAGACAACTTTCTTTTAGTGGCTCTGAAATATTAGAGAAGTTAATTTGTGAATCAGATAGTCTTTTCTGTGATAGCCTCCATCACCAGACGTGTAGCAGCTAGAGGTGTTATCTTCTGCAGCTACTTGTCCAGCTATCCCACTACCCAATTGTATAAAATCTCGTGACTGCCCTGCTGATCAGGGCCTACTAAAAATACTGAGTAACAGTAATTTGAATCAGAATTAAGCATTCAGAGGCAAATTTGGACCTCAAGGCATACTGTAAGTGTTAAATATCACTGCCATGTTGGACAAACAGATGCTTCAATCTACTAACACAAGATATGTCAGTGAACAGGTCACATCATACACCGAGTGAGCTTCATTCTATTTCAGTCTCCCTTTCTGAACGGTTTCATGAGTACTTGTTTCCTTTTCCAGCCAAATCACCTCAAAGCTTGTAGTCAAAGCAAGCACAGAGCTCCCAGAAATTTACACTAATTTGCCTTGAAGGGAAAATATTTATTTGAAAACAAAGACTTTTTGGAAACATATTTCACAGAATCATAGGTCAATTAAGTTTGGGAAAGACCCCCAAGATCATAGAGTCCAACCTCTGTTTTCTGAAAACACTGTCTTTCCTTGAGATGGGATAAGGATATGTCATTTGTTCTCTTGGCCACAGATCTTAAGATGTGTATCAATGCTAATTTTGTAGACATAAGACCTTCTGCAATCCTATTAGCATCATATTTTTAGCTGGTTTGTTCTCATACAGACCAGAATCTAATTTTAAGAACAGGTGTTCCAATTAAAGTATAATTTATGTGATGATACTTCAATATTATTTTGGATTATAGCAAGTAAATCACAATCCTAGTCCTTCCAGTGGCCACAATGGTATTGCTACTGACAGCAACAAAAGTCAGCTAAGATCCAAAGGGAATGGCAGAGCCATTGTTCACCTGGGCAACACTTCTACCAAGAGACATTTTCATACTCACACCTAATTCATTTCCTGTAGACAGTTAAACACTAAGTAGATAGACAAAATGGAAAAGTCCTTGATTCCATTTACTGGTGTAGTTTGAAGGTGAATAGATTGCATTTAAACAAGTGTAAGATCCACCCAGGGCCCATTTTTTCTGTATTGAATCCCAGGGCCCACAGCGTTTTCTTCCTTTCAGATCATACATTAAGGTATTTCTCACTACATTGTGCAGTCTCCCTCAGTCTATATCCTGCTTACCCTCACATTTGTCTTTCAATTGGCAATGTCAGAATCACAGCACTTCCATTAGTAAAAGAAGTTCATTCTTGACACATTCAGGTACTTTCAAGCTTGCTGTTGTTTCTATTTTGTACACTGGAACAATGCCAGCTAGACTTGTGCAATGAAAATACCAGCACTGAAATGAGGGGGCTTTATCAGCTAGAGAAAGTAGTAATCAGGACTTCAGTTAGGGTTTGTAGAACCTTACAGAAGGACTGAATGGGTCCCCTACTCTGATGTTAGAGGAATCCTTTGTAATACACCCAGACCTGATTTTTTCGTTGCCTCTATTTTGCTTTGTAAAACAGGGAGAGTCCACTAAACAGACCGGTTCTGTTCTGTATTTGCACTGACATAAACAATATCAGTTTCCTTTTATGCAGATTGCCCATGATTTTGTTGACAATAAAAACCTTTGACCATCATCAGAAATCTGGTCTGCACATTGTATTTGCATTCTGCTGTTGTAGGATGGATGCTCTCAGCTCTTTCCACAGGTACATCAGGTCTCAGTACTCACCAACAATTTGGTCTTTAATTCACACCACTGACAGGATCAGTCAAAACTGCAGATTCTTCCCTCTCGCAGATTACTGGGAAAGCTGACTTCTTCCAAAGACAGTGAAGACAAAACAAGAAAACACATGCAACAAAAAAAAACCCTCACAAAACCACAAACAAGTGAAAATACGCCTTTAATGCCTTTCTTTTTTTAGAGAAATGTGAGCATCCACAATCCAGTTAAAAGTTAAGTAAATCGCTTCAGTCACAGCCTGGTATCAGCCCTACCTCACTTTTGGGTGTCTTCATTCTTCATTTGTGCCTCTTCTAGACGCTGATGTCTGTTCCTTTACTTTACTTGTGGACTGCTCGCCATCCACAAGCCTAGCACCTTCTACACCACACACTTCCCTTCCTTGACATGCAGCAATAAGGGACATGTTGTGACAGTGTTCCTCAGGCACAGCTGAACTCAGCCATCCTGCTGCCCAGGACCATAGGCTGAGCTGTGGCTGACTCTGTCTCAGCCTTCCCATTTCTGATTTACAGTGCATCCCCTAGGTCTGTGACCTGACAGTCATGTATATTTCAGTCTATAATCACATATCTCTTTCCCTCAGCCATCTGCTTCCCCGCATTTCCCCTACCACTGATTTTGCTTGAATCGAGACTACACCTAGCTGTAAGTCTAATGTCACTTCAGACTAAGCTCAGCCCATTCCCCAGAGACCTTACTTGTTCGTTGCCTGTCAAGGTTCACATTACATAAAAATGGTGGGCCTGAATTAGACTAAGGGTTCATCTCTCTGACACCGTGACGGGTAGGCAGCCTCCAACAATCTCTCAGGTTTTTTTGAGGCACACTGGGATGGTATTCAGGTTCCTAAATATAAGAGCCTGCTGCTGTTTCAGATCCCTGTGCGTATCTTGCTTGGCAACAAGCTGTTTCTCCAAGAGGTCACAGGTCTTCCACAGATCCTGTGGCATATCTGCCAACTCCAGGCAGATGTGTCATGTATTTTAAGATATCTCTTTCCGTCAATGAATCCCAGAACTTATGTCTTTATGTTCAATATTCTTTGATAAATTTCTGGTCTATGTACTTGCCTACTCTTTCTAATTACACAGTTCTAGCTCTCAGAAAATATTATGACAAGGAAGTTCACAAGTTTTAAGAAAAATTACACACTTTTATTGGTTATGAACATGCTATTTGCAGTTAACCTGTAGCTGAAGCAGGGGCTTCTTGCAGCCATAGGACAGATGTGCACAGGTATAGTTAGTACTTGCTTTCTTACCTTAAACCCATACCTAAGCACAAAAATACCATCATCATCATCAAAGCATATTGTCACATAGCAGTGTGTTATAAGGTAAGTTAAACTTTAAATAATAGCTATAACTGCAAAATACAAATGGTGACTTGAGAGACGGCTTCAGCAACGGGATGCATGAAAAAAGCATGTGCAAGTACTAAAATCTGCAAGAGGAGAACTAAGGATGTACAGCGGCCAGGAAGGGTATCTGATAGAGCTAGAATTCCTGTACAGTAAGCAAAACCACTACAAGACCTGATCCCAAAACCAAAACATCAAGAAGAGAGTATCACCCTTTTTGTTTTGGTCATGGGGCAGAATAACATAAAACTTCAAGGATGGATGAGAAAAAATAGGAAACACAGCCCATTTCAGTTCTGTCTTCCTGCATCAGAGAGCTTTGAGGACGGGGCAGCTCAGCCTCAGAGGCTGAGGACCATCAGAGACCACAGCAATCAATCCTAACTGAAACAACATCTGTTCCACATGTACACTCACAGCTAGTTCAGAATAAGTTCCTAAAAGACAATTTTGTTGTAGATGTGGTGATAATGAAATTCTTTTCAATGTCATTCATGATTTTACAGACCTCCATCACTTCCCACTCTTACCTATGTGTTTAAAGAGCCCTTGCCTATTTAATTGTTTAAAATATGGAAGACAATTTTTAACTTTAAACATCTGTAACCTTTCTCTAAACATTTTTCGGTTCTGCTATAGCCTTTTAAGATAGAGGAAACAGAATTGCTGAAATTTCAACTCACCACGGCCTGAGTGGAGACCTAACAACATACACAGCTATCCATTCTGTTCTTTCCTCACTGACTCCTAACAGTGCACTCACCGTTTCGGCTGCTGATGGTATTTCTTGTGGGTATGGCAGAACAGGCCTTCCTGTCTGGCATCATGAAGTGCTAGTTAACTGCTGCCATTTCACAGGGTTTGTGTATCGTATTGCATGGACTCCTCCAATTTACAGATGAAGTTAAAATCGTATTTACCCAGTGTAGGATTAACACTTTCAGCTGCAAGTAACTTAAAACAGGAATTTTGCCTAGCTGAATCACTAGCTCAATTATTCTCCCTAAACTTGACTGCAACGGTGGGAGAAAGAAAAGAGATATCCAGAAAGGAGCACAACTTTTTCAGTGTTCATACAATACTACAGAGAAAAAGGGGCTTGGGGTTTTTTAATATAATTCTTGGGATACAAACAGTACCATATCCCCTTACAATGAAAAAGTAATTCATGTAAGTGAGATCGAGAGGTATATTTATATTCCTTTTCACTGCTGGTTTTAATACACAGTTCCTTTTGGAGTTTGCTTGGTTTCTTTGAGTCTCTCAGTCCTCCACAGACTTCCCAGGAATCAGCACTCTGTTATTGCATATTCTATCCTTCCTACTGCTCTGATGGCTGTAGGAGTTCAATACTGTTAAGTTCCAAATTATTGTTCATTATGGAAAACATCTGAAGAGTAAAAAAGAAAAAAAAAAGAGAGAAGGAGAACTGATTGCAACAGAGTTTGTTGAATATTGTATGCACAACCCATTAATTATATGACTGTTCAAGAGATCATAGTATATTCTTGCTCTTGACAGCCACCATGATATCAAGTTACTCTGGGTTTCCTTCTGCTCCTGTGTCTTTGCACCATTACAGATTTAGAGTTTCAAATATCTAGAATTAGGATTTTTTTCTACCTTTATGCTTCTGCAGAACTAAGAAATATTGGTACCTTGTGCTTAAGTTAATTTTAGATATTGTGAAGGTTTATTTAGCAACTTGTTTAGCATTAGTAATAAGAAGGTATATACAGATATGTATGTGATTGTAATCAAACATTAGGAATACTCATGAGTATAAAGATTTTATGGATTAACTGACATAAATATAAATATATATAATGAGAGGAGACTGTGGAAATTGAGTTTAAACAGCCTGTTTCTCCTAGAGCACAAATTGCTGCTATTCACGATGAATAAAAAAAGAATATATCTATCCCTAATGAAAAAATTCATCAGTTACTCAGGCTCTTATTGGCACAATTTAGGTCTCAATTCTGTGGGACACTTGAGGAAGATTTAGATAAAATATCACACAGAAAGTTCCCTTAAATTTTAATATTTCTATAATATTTGTTTTGCTTCTCTTTACCAGAGATGAAAATCAGTTTATCTGCAATGTTTGAGTGGAGTAGTCTATCACCTTGCTCCCTGAGCCAGACAGCCACTGACATTCTCATTTTCATTTTCCCATAGCTAACAATAATTTACCGCATTTGTCACCCTCATTGATTTTACTAGCCATGGATCCAATATTTCCACCTTGATGCAAGCAGAACTCCTCCAGATCCCCTAAGTAATGACTGATAAACAGAGTCCTACATAACTTCAGGCATAAACAGTTTTTTCTTCTCTTAATATTTTCTTCTATAACTAGCCATATATACAAAATATTCATATATATATATGTATGTATATATGTTTGTCCCCTTATTTTATTGGAAATAAGCATTTTTCTCCTATGTATCTATTTCACTACCAGTGGATCAGTCTCCTAGCTACAACAAATCAATTCCCTTTGTCTTCTAGCATTTGTTCTTAGGGGCACAGAGCAGCTGTGTGCTGCTGAGAGTGCACTGATGTGTTGGCAATGCGAGTATTTACCTCCATTCAGCACGGCCAGTGTAGCCCAGCTGGGTGTCCTGCGCCTTGAGCAGCCCTGAGCACACAGCAAGAACTCCAGCCATTATCTCAGAGTTTGATTATTTTCTTGACTTTTTTTTGGTGCCTGGAAGAAAGATCTTTGATGTGGGAGATCAGGGGAAACACATGGAGTGCTGCCAAGGGATGGGCCTTGAGCCAGCTTTTATTCTGCCAGAATGGGCAAGCCCTGGTGCAAGTTGCCCAGAGAGATTGTGAAGTCTCCATCCTTGGAGATACTCAGAACCTGTCAAGACACAGCTCTGGGTGACCCTACTTTGAGCAGAGGGTGTGGACTAGACAATCTGAAGAAGTCCTGCATCAACTATTCTGTAATTCTATTAAATGTCCTATGAGAGCCATCCCCAAAAGAGCTACTGCACCACGGAGTGCACTCTGGAGAAGGGGTTTATATTCCTATCCTTACTCCCAGGAAGGGAAAACATCTGATGGAGCTCGATGGAAGAAGTACCACAAAACTGCACCGGGTGCTGTTGAAGACTGATCACTGTTGTAACTCAGACTACAGTAATTTTCTGCAGGGAAGTGAGATTTTTCAAACAATTCAGGATGTAACTCTGATGGAAAGCAGCAGGAAGAAAGTTCTTTCCTCCTCTTTGGTAATCGATTCTCACTATATAATAGAGTGAGTGGAAACACTTCAGATCAGGTTGCGAACACCTAATAGGTCTTAGTCTCACCTCTGTGTTTATCCTGTCTGTGTCTTTATCCTTACATCTATGCAACACTTCTAAGACAGAAGGAGCTCTGAACAATGTAGTCTTTGCTGTATGACAGAAGAATAGTGGATTTTTCTGCTCTGAAGTGCTGCAGTCCCATTCTGCAGCCCCATACAATATTCATGTCTGAACAGCACCTCACCCAATCCAAAATTATGTCAGGTAAAAATCCATGATTTTTGAACAGTCAGCATCTACCCAAGGTCTGTTCACAACCTCCTCTCCTCTCCAAACTGGACTTTTTCACATTAACACAGGAGAAGGACACTTGGAACTATCTACCAGCACCAACTGCTGCTCCCCTAGAGATGCTATATTATGATAGCAACATAAAGGTGTCACAACACTAACGAGACCCTCACCCTTCAGTCATATCTTTATAGATTAGCTCTATGTTCACATGCAGTCCCAAAGATTTTCGGGTGATAAAATCATGTCATTAGGTTTCTTACTGAAACGAGAGTTCATGTATGCAGCAGCCCCTGACCCAATTTCCTTAGCTCTGGCTTTGTCTCAGGCACTCTGTCTGTATACAAGAAGGTTATTTCAGTAATGACAATGAAATGTCTTCACACTTCACTTCCTCCCCTAAGCTGGGAGGATTTGGAGAACTCTGAGCTCTCTCTTGCTTCTGCTTTTGTGGTTGGTTGGTGCAGGTAAAGCGAGAGGAGCTCCTTCATCTTGCCTTTCATGGGCAAGCTGTTTCCCCTTCACGCTACCAGGAACTGAGGTACCAAGTGAAGGAAAACTTGTCTCTCTTGTTCACAGATGAACAACACATGCATGTCCTGTGCTTGAGTATTTTCAAGCTCTTTATAAAAATAAGTGATAAAACAAAATAGCTTGCTTTCTTGCCTTAAGATTAGACACAGTCGCAGCCAGAATTTCACAAAAAATTATTCATACCATCAATTTTTAACTGATTAATTGACCTTTCAGTACTGTGAACTAATAAGGCTTTCAAGGAACGGTACAGTATTAACTAGAAAGGGGAGCTCTCAATGGTTGCTAAGAAACAAGTATATATTTGTAATCACTTTTTTACCCTTGGCAGCAATGCCTTGTCATAGACTCAAGAATGTTTCTCTCACAACAAATCCCTGTCGTTTTCAATTAGCAGGCTAAGAATTTAGAATCTAGCTGCTGATTAGGATAACGGGACAGGAGGAGGTATCTCTGCTGAAATAAAGACAGAGAATCACAAGTAATATTTATATTAAAGGCCTAAACGTGACATGCAGGTCTGGGCATGCTGAATTAGCAGGCCCATAGCATGGTTTCCGTCTAGGTCGACTGACAATCTCACAGGGAAAAGCCAGGCATGGTTATGGGGGCATCATGACCAGGCAGCTCTTCCAGCATGCAGCTCAGATGCAATCAACCTCCCTTTGGATATCCAAGACAGCTTTGTCATGCTGATTGGCTTTGGGGCTAGCAAAGGTCCCCAGCCTGCTTTATCTGCAGCTATAGGATAGCCATAGAAACCTGAAAAAAAAAATCAAAGAATAGATAATAATTTAAAACTAAAAGGACTATTGAAAGAAGGGACACTTTAACACCTTTGCAATTTTCCCTCAAAAACAACTATTAGTATTTTTAAAATGACATCTCAGATATCATTAGCTTTGTGATGCATAATTTTATTCCTTTATTTTAAATATTCCCTAGTCCTTTGCAATATGTGCCTTGGAAAACAACCCGCTAAAATCCTGCACAGCATTCTGCTGATGTGAATTGTTGCCTTTACTGCCATGCGGCCACTTCCCACGGGTGAAGTTAGGAATGTGCTGAAGCATTTACAGAACTTAATGGACTACATAGGAACATGGGGAAATCAACTGCATCCAGAGCACTTCCAAAACATGAAGAATAACAAAACCAGAAAACCCGAGAGATTTTTTTTTTTCCCCTGGAAAGGCTTACTAGTAACAACAGAGCAAGATTTTTAAACAAAAACATGAGACTCACAGTAACATTCCTTTTAAACAGAGTCTGCATGTAAAGAATGACCTTCAGCTTTTATAAGAGATATTTTCACAGGGCCCTGCACAGACTGGTTTTTGGTACAAAGACAAAAAATCCAAAGTTTGAAAATAAACTGAAAATAAGCAAGTTATAAATCACAGAGGAAGGTGGTGAGAGGGAAGTACCTGGATCATTTGGGAAGCTGGTCTTCAAGAATCACAGGAGTTTGAGAACAACCTTAAAGACAGTAATTCAGGACCTCACTCTGGTTAACTTAGCAATAAAAATACCAGAGAGATTCCTTCCTTAATCAGAGGCTGGGAAAGTTCATATTTTTAAATTACTGGAATTTCTAAAGGTGATTGAAATAGTTTTGTTGCTGTCTACTGATTGCATTTGGGTTTGCTATATTTACATAATGGATTTATTTTTGTCTCAATGCACAGCTTATTTTCAGTAATGGAAGAGAGGTGTTGCCTTCCTCTGAGGCAACAGAAGGAGGAGCGTAATTAGTTCTGCTGAGGTGGATCACAGCTAGGAACAAGGGATTGTGTCTCAGCAGAAAGTGTTGTCCCAAGGTTAAACACTCTATCAGATCTGTCAGGATTGAACTTTCACTTGAATATGTCTGGCAGGTTGTTTTTCTAGGATTTCTTCTAAAACACAGAATCTAGCTCATCTTGAAGGCTCTATTTATTTGTTTTGCATAAATGCCATTGAGGGAGGATCACTGATCTTGATGTTTCTTGCTGCCTTCCTCTTCCATTTACAGTAAGCAGGACACTTTATGTGCTCTGTGGGATCTCCATCTGTGATACAGCTCCCAAAGATCATGGAGATCTGAATTTGGTAATCCAGGAATAATTTCCCATCCCATACTTTCTTTTTCTTGAGTATGTGGGAATAAGACATTGACTCTTCAGCGTAATAGAAAAATTATGCTTCAGAGGGTAAAATGGAAAGTAAACTATTTCAGATTAGAATTAAGATAACTTTTTTGTAACATAAGAATACTTAACTTATTGGAACAGCTTTCCATGCACTGTTATAGATACCCTTTTATAGTCATCTTTTTGCATATAATCTTTTAAAACTTCGAAAGGAGAACTTAGGGTGGCTGTACTGGCTGTGCATGGCAAGCCAAACTGACAGCAGCCACCTATTCTGCCTTTATAACATCTCACATTTTTACCTTGTGAAATCACAGACGTAACAAATCCAGCCCAGGCCTAGGGGAAGGTGTAAAATACACACTCTTTTTTGCAGTCTCTCGCCTCTTCCTATATATTCTTATAAAACCAGGCAATGTCAAGGCATAAGTAAACTATAGCTTTTCTGGGGTAGTCAGACACTCAAAGATAGCAAAACATCCTCACTACCTATTTGGAGATTAACCTGGCTTGGAAGAGCGGTCTGGCACCTGATCTGCAGAGCAGCATCTTCCAGCAGCAGCAGTCACTTCCCAACTTCGCTACAACCCCAATGTCTCACACTTGGTACTTCTGCATAAAAGTCTAGCTGTTTTTTTTCTGTTATCCTGTGCAATTTGTCTTCTTTGAAGATAAATATTAGCAATTATTTCTGTAACAAAATTTCTGAAAACTTATTGTTTTGTGATCAAGGATTAGCCAAGACAAATATTAAACACCATCTATTATTATCTCAGACTATGACTCCTCTTTCATCGTTAAGAACTTGGAAACAGGCCTGTACTCTTTAATTAGCTCTCCTTTATTATCCTACCACCATACAGATGTGGTATTAATCTGAGCAGTAGCAACGACTATTATCTACTACCTCAACTGATTAATCTTAGCTTGTGTAAAAGAAGCTTAAAGGAAACATATTGCTAATTTTGGAGAAAAACAGAGTAGTTACATTTTTGTCCTTTGAAAGGGAAGCTTCTATTAAACACGGTCATTCCTCATCTGTCTCATTATTTCACAGTCCTCGTGAAGAACATCTTGACCAGATAAAGAAAATGTGAGCCAATTAAAGTAAGTATGGTTACTGATGGGATACCCAACTCACCTGTATAATTAAGACCAGATGTTTATTTTTTATCTTCTAATGTAACCCAGAAAAGCATCCTCGAAGCTTTCTGCCACCAGGAATGAGCAGACTGCAACTTTGTCCTTTATGTAAGCTTTTCATTTTCCATTTGAGCTCTGAACCTTCTCCAAGCCTTTCTTCTGGCTCTTTCCCATTCCTATCTCTGTGAAAATCCTCAAAGAATAATCTTTAACGACTGGGATACTTGACACTCTTTTTTTAACTAAGTTCTCTTACTCAGTGGCCATTTCTCCTCACTACTCTCTTTGGGCACCTTCTTGAGTCACGGGGTAGCTGCCACTCAAGGATGCAGAGAGGTCAGGGACATACAGGGAGTACAATGTCTCAGACACAGCAAATCACTCCTAAGCATGCACATCAAAGGGAGACCAGAGAGGAGCAGTGAAAAGTCAGCACCAAGGTTATACTCAAGTTCAAGAGAATGGTGATAATTGTTAGTCTCTCAACATCCAAAAGCTAATGAAATACAGCTTTGGTCTGGACAGTGTGGCATGTCCCATTCACAGTCTGTGGGATGCTGGAGCAGACCCTGCACCTGCTCCTGCATGTCCAGAGCAGGAATTGTGAGTCTATCCTTTGTTCCTGTTGAGAGTACGTACTTGTCCAAGTTATGAGTACATCTTTTTTCCCACTGCTGAGTGTTCATGAGTCTCACAACCTCATGCAGGAAAGCAAACAGAGTGTGGGCAACACTTGCTGCAGCTTCTGCTGCACTCCAGAACAGTTGTCTGGCACCTGGAGCTGCTAAAGAAATGCTGTTTCTGGTCATCATTTTTTTTGCTTTTTTTGCCAAGGAAGACCTAACAGCCTCAGTCAGACCCTGACTCCTACATGCTGAGAGCCAGGTGGGTCTGTGCTGTTCAAAGGAACTTTCTGGCCCTAATCATGGGGACCATAACCTTCTCTTAAAAAGTCCCTAGGTGCATGGAAGACACCCACAATTATGCACATGAGGTTTTTTTCTCCAGAACGCCAATAATGAACAGTTATTGGCAAGAAAAGCCTGAAGTGAGAGGTTTGGCACACATGCCATGACAGCCACATTACAGCTATACCAAGGTATATCTGCTTTATGGGAGCAGCCATCATCACCCTGTAGATATACAAGCCCAGGGTGTTGTTAGGTCGCTGCCCTCATGACATCACAACTAAAGCAGTCCATGAAATTCTGTCTTGGCTTTCCTACTTTCTGTTCCTGAGGGTCTATTCAAAAGCAGTTCTTGCAATACTTGGGTTTCTGCCAGAATCAAAGGACAGCCTTTCCCAAAGACATAGTGTATAGCTTTTATATGAATGTCAGAGTGGCTCAGGTCACCATAAAAAAGGTTACAACAAATCATGCTCTGATTTTGGTGTTCAACCTACTAAATATCACAGATGTCATATCAAAAATTTAGAAACTCTGCTAGATTAATATTGCAGTTATCTTAAAGAAGAAGTATACTGAAAGTAATACTAAAACACAGAGAAATTTTTTAAAAGCATCCTATTTTGTACTGCATTTCATTACAGCCTTTTCAGTTTTGTGGAACTTACAGTCAATACTAATGAAGAGTTTTGTCTTTTTTCTAAAGCCCTGTCATGGTTTAGGAATAGCACTCCCCAGTTCAGTGCCCCCATCAAAACTCTCACCAACCAGATGTTGCTTGCTCACTCCCTCCTCCTTTCCTTCCCCTTTCCACTCCGTGGATGGGGTTGAGATTTGGAGGCACAACAGTGAAAATTACCAGCTGAGATAATAACAATTTGCTGGAAACAGCAATGAGATAAGAAAAGGGAGAGTAACAGCAGCAATACTAATAACAAAAGGCATAAGGCAAAGAAACAATTAAATGGAAATAAAACAATATCCTTTCGCCTCCCAGCCTCCCATGATTTCTCCAGAGAAGACCCCCTTACTCACAACCCTGGCAAGTGATGAAATGGTATCAAATAACAGCAGGGTCTGGCCACGGCCCCTTCCCAGTTACTGTAAAAAACTAACCCTGTCCTGCCCAAAACCAGGACATGCTCACTAAATATGCCGACAAAATTGTTATTAACCAGCACAATAGGAAAAAATATGGGTACAACAAGCTATACTTTAAGAAATGGCTGTCATCCTCTCTCCTCTAACCAATATTTTCCATGCCCTTACCTACCCAGCAGCAAATTCAGCAGAGAGGGTGAAGTAGATATAGATAGGAAGGTATTAAAATCTGCGTAAGCCATCTACAAAACCACTGTAAAATACCGTGACTACAGCTATTATTTTGTTGTTTTAGCAGTAACTGAGTGGGAAAGTCATTTCCTAGCAATCAATGAACATAACTCTGCCAGAACAATCAATCACTGTCCCAGAATCCATTATTTAGGAGGGGAAATGTTTACTAGAAAAATCCTGTAAGTGCTTTGGAAGCTAAACTGAGAAAAGAAGTTGCCAAAGGCCATCTTCTCAATGGATATGTATTATACACTTAGGAAGCCCGTGGCTCAGCATCACTTTATACCAGCTGAGATTAGAGATGCATAGGCTGCAAAAATTGACAAAAACCCTCTCCCTGCCACAGGGGCAATTGTCCATCACAGGCATTTAACCTAACAACCTATAACTTCTCCATAAAATGTGTTTGTTAGTTGCAGCTACTCTCCAAGTTTCTAACATTTTTACATTACCTCACATACAAATCTGCATTCCTGTCAAAGTTAATTTTACTTCAAAGGCCAGAATTAGATTTCTTGTTACATGAACCTTCCTATCCAGGTAAGTTACTTATTCTCACAGGGCATCATTTTGATCCCAAAAAAAGCACAATGAATGTGCAAAATCTACCAAGAAAAAAAAAAAAAAAGAAGATGTGAAATAAGCACCCACAGGTGATGGGATATTCTACAATGCCATACTTAGAAGTCAAGTATTGAACTCAGAAGTCTGGTGTCCTGTTAGCGTTAGAGGTTGTACAGCCAAGTTAGACATCCTGAACATCGTGCATTGGAAGGAAAGGCTCTGACATCCCACCTACCAGCACTGAGATGCCCTCACACCTGAGAGAAAACATCAGAGAAACACAAACCCATCAGACGGACACACATCTTCAAAACTGGGCCTAGGCGCCTGTGCAACACAGGGATTTAGAGCCTCAAATTATGTTTACTTCCTTATCAGTACCTTAGTGGTACAATACTTTCCCAGGAAGAGAAAGCTTAAAGTAGGATTCAGAGTACCTAACTGCTCCATTAACATATTCCATGTCTTCAGCAGAGAAGGGCAGCAGAGTGGAGATTCTTATAAGTAGTGTGCACAATACATGTTTGTAAATGTTCAGTGAAACATTAAAGTGGCATTCCTGGATCACCTGTCCCTCTTCTTTCATATCACAGGCAGCCACAACGTATAATCTTTCACATATAGTCATAGAACTTGCATGAGTTAAACAAAGTCTGTCCTTAACAGAGTATCTTATTCTCATTCTCTTTACCACAAGAAAGTTGTAAAACATTAAACATTGTACTAACTAAACCAAAAACCAAATTCATGGAAAATTAGGTTATACTCATTTGTTCTTGTGCCAAGATTGGCCTTTAACTGAAACGTCTAAACTCACAAGGAGATGCTTTTACTCCTGTAGCACTTGTTAAGAGAAGTGTATCTTCTCTTAATCCTTGCTATGCTCAAGTGAACAAGTCAAAATCTGTTGTGTGAGGAGACATGAATGTCTCCTTCCTTTCTGTGGAACTTATAGTTACTCTCTTTGTAAGACTTCTGGCTTTAAAGCCCTTTTTTCTTGATGTTAACTATTTTAGCTGTATCCCTCATGCAAGCTGCCCAGGACCTTACATGGTTTCTACCTGAAGTCCCTCTCCTCACATGCCCCAAACTCACATTTACCTTTTTCACAATTTATTTTTATTCATGCCATAGTCATTCTGTTACAAGGAGATCTTTGGTTTTTTTCCTTTCCACTATTTCCTTCAGCTGATAAGTTCCCATTTTTGGTTTGTAATTGTTTCATTAACTCAGCCCTGCTCACCATACACTTTTTCTTGTGTGACAGTCCAGATTCCAGGTACTTCCAACAGCTCCATTACAGATTGGCTACTGAATCCTAGCAAGATTTGAGGCGTTGCATTTCCGCTGATTTCATGCTCAGCTGTACCTCTGTAGAAGGGCACAAAATCATGACGTATTCAATGATGATAAAGACGGCACATACTGCTTGTAATTAGCATTAAGGGTTTTTTTCCCTTCCTTTGTTTTCTGTAGTTCCTATAGGAATTTGTTAGTTTTATGATATTTCAGTTTCTGTTTCTTTGCCCATCTGTTGGATTATTGAGCCCACTGCAGCCATTCACAGTTGTGGGGCAAACTGGGGTCACTCATAGAACACCTACATAGAGGGGAAAATCACACAAGAAAAAATAGAGAAGTCAATAAAGGAAAACACAAGTAAAACCTTGATAAGTGGTGCATCATGACACTAAAAATAGAACAATATTAATGATATATTTTCTTAATTTCTTGTTGCACATGCTTGTCTCACTCAAGAATTTTAAATAAGGCTTATTGCCACCTGAGCTGAACAGAAATAAAAATGGCTTAGCATTAAAAGGCGCTTCATAATTTAGGACTAAGGGCAAGGGGCTCAACTTGATACACACAGAAAAACTCTTATACTCCAAAACATGCTGGCTGTGTCCACATTGCTTTCTGGAGGACAGCCACAGGCCCAGATTATCCCTCACTTTCTCATGGGTTTGAACCACACCAAAAGCCATGCTAGTGACTAAACCACTGCCTGCCAGTCTTTTATCAGCATTTTTTTACTGACACAGTCTGAGGAATCTATTCTGTTCCTGGCTCTGCTTCATATTCCTGCTAATTCAGGGGCAAATTTCTCCAGAACTGACTCTGCTCCATCAAAATCCCTTTGATTTTAGTGGGGATGAGCTCTGCACGTCCCAGTTCTCTGGCTGTAAAACAGCAGCTGTTGGGAGAAATGGATTAGAAGCGGAAGACTGGCGAGGAGGACCGTAAATCACTTGAGTGACCTTGTAGCTGGGAGTAACTCTTCAGAAGCCTGTGTGAACAGCAGGCCAGTCATGGACCAGGTTTAATGGTGCCTGCATCTCCACTTGTGTGCTCCTGTCCTTGTCCTGTTTTGAAGGTCCCCTGTTCAGCAAGGTAATGGAAATAAATTTACTCCGTGTTCTACACACAAGTTTGTGGTTGTTCCAGGTGTCTCCCTGTGTCGACTCACACAGCAACCACTATTGTAGTGTTTGAGATGGAAAAAGGTAATAGAAAACCTTTAAAACCTAAGATGTCCCTTTTTCTAGGGGATGGCAGAGGGAAGGTGAATTTCTTTCTTTTCCATTTCAAATGCAGTTTCTAAAGGAGTCATGAACACTTCAGAGTTAAAGATTCCTTCTGGTACACCTATGAGCATAAGAATAACGTAGGTATAAGCCAGTGAGTAAATCGGTATCACATTTGTTTCTTTTTGCTTTTTGCCCTACTTCTTTCAATTCCTATTTATGAGGATCTTATTTTTCACCTGGGACTCAGAAAAGCCATTTCCACTATGAAATGCAGATAGGAGGTGACACTCATCCTTTTGTTAGCTCTAGTTTTCATTTGCAGGTACTGACCATCTGTCCAAACAGGCTGGAGTTAGAATATAGAATGAAAACTTGCAAATTAAAGTCATCTCAATGTCAAAATGTAATCAAATTTTGAAGAGTCAGGAATATTGTAAAGCACTAACAATTTTTTTAGAGATATTGTACTCATCAGACTAGTCTTTTACAAAGACGTCCAGGTGCCTGCATGAACACATCTCTGATATTTACTCCCTCCCCCAGCTGATTTGCATATTTGGCAATCAATAATCCATGTCAGATGAAACTTTCAGTAACTGAGGCTTTTTCTTATAGCATGCAATTCCAGAATGCCCAAAGGTTTTATATTTAAAAAAAAAAAATAACAAAACTGAGAAAAATAGTTTTTCAAAATGAAAGAAAAAAAAAAAGAAAAGAAAGTTGCAGTATCTGAGGAAAAGTCAAACATCATATACTACTTTTTCCCCACTGTCTGTACCCTCACAGGTGGGTGGCCTCCTCCTACACTTGGTTAGTTAAGTGCAGCCAGTTAAGTGCATCGGGCAGCAAACTCTGATAAGTCCCCTTTGGTACTAAGAAACTCTCTGTGATCACATCTGTATCCTGGTTGCTTACTCTCAATTTTTGGCTGGGCTCTGGTTGTGTCTACATCAGCTCCACCCTGTTACCCTCTTCCCTGCTCAGTTCACATCGTCTGAAACCTGTTCAACCTCAGCAGCTCCCTCAAGGATGACACATTCACCCCTCCAGAAGTCTCCTCTTGGCCCAGACCCCTAAAGGAAGATGTGCATTTTTGGGAGAAAAGAAGCAAGATCAATCTGTTATGGGTATGTGGCTGTGTTTTATCTTTCCTGAACAGTGAGCAGCTGTGCCTGTGCTGTTTCATCTGCACCCCCACTGGTGCTACAAATAAATATCACAGAACACCACAGAACACTCTGAGCTGGAAGGGACCCACAGGGATCTTTGACGTGAATGGCCCATGTGGGGATTGCACCCACAACCTCAGTGATACTAGCACCAAGCTCTAACCAACTGAGCTAAAAACCTTCTCTAACCAGCCCAGAAACTGGCTGATGGGATGGTTTGTGCTGGCATTTCTGCAGAGAGCATGTTTTCCCGAAGTCCAAAACATTTCTTTGGTGTGCTGAAATTCTGAGATCCTCATCTGCCTAATTCCCTAAGAAAACAAGGGGAGCTCTTCAGCCTTGACACATCCTCAAAGCTGCCCTTTGATACTTACCCCAGCCCTCACCAAAGGTTTGTTTCCAGCCGGCCTCCAAGCTGCCCACAAAGCTATCTGCTGTGGTGGCAGGCAGCCACAGGACCCCGCTAAAAAGCAGAAATTCCTCCAGAGGACAATTTGCAGAAGGAACATGACTTACATGCACAAATTGCCTGTTGGAGGATATTTTCTCTCTCCCTTGACTGTGTGAGGAACCTGGGGAGATCAGCCTTCTGACTCAAATGCTGCATTTAGATGCTTGAAGTTCAGTAATATAATTCACAGGGTTGCTAAGCATATGTAAACTTCCAGGTTTGCAACAGATAAGAGATGTAACTACATTTTGATGCCTGTGATAAAATCCTGGAGGTAGAGGGAGGCCCTAATCAGTCATCAAGTACTTCCATCACCAAAACTGGATTTTCATTTAATTGGCAAATTTTACTACATTTTCCCATATAAGCCTTTCTACTGATAAAGAAACTGGAGCAGACAGTGGTTTTGTGTCTGCTGCAGACCAGCAGGACAGTTTCTGGAGCTGTGTGTACAACCACAACAAATTATTTGCATATGTCTGTACAAGAAGCCAGACTGTCCCAAGGACCTTGGGGAAAGCCTTTACAGAGACTGAAGGGACAGACAGCTACCAAATGTTCCCAATCCAGTTCTTGATTAGTGGAGTCATACAGCACTGAACACAGAGCTGAGCATTAAAACCTCCTCAGGAAAAGAAGGAAATTGAGTCTTCTCATACCCAAATGAAAATTCTCACTTATTGGTCAGATCAAACACCCTTCTCCTTCTCAGCTGTGGAAAGGGTTCAGGTGCCTGTGAAAACCTGCTGCTACTTTGCTTTATCAAGTTGCTGCCCAGTGCAGCAGTGCCCAAAGCACTGTGTGTCCCAGATGGGTGGCTCTCTGGAGCAAAGGAGCCCGTTCAGCTCTTATAACTAATTCCCACTTGGCAGGAGTGGAAGGCAGAAAGAAAAGGCTCTGACAGCTCCCAGTCAAGTACAAACCATAAAAGAATTTCCCTGCATACTCAGATCTTCATAGGTTAGCTAATAAAGATGGTGAGCACTGTGTTGTCAGCAAAAGGGATGATTTTCAGCTACCCGAAGCAGAAAAAATACATGTGTTTCTGCTCAGCCACAGAAGCCTTTAACATGATGATGGCTTGTTTTCACCTTCTTTTTTTTCACACCTCAATGCTGTAATTCCACAAGGCCCTTATGACAATCGAGGTGTGTTTTGCAGTGACTAGAGCCATTGCATAATTGTGAACAAAATGACACATATTTCTTTTATCTCATTATCTTAATCTGAGTAGAGCAAGTGAGTCACAGAGACAAGAATACGTGCTAACCTCCGAGAAATAAAAGATAATTTTAGATATGATAAAAATGAAATGGATGACTCTGGGTGTTACATAACACAGACATTTATATCCTCCTGTGTCCCAGATACAGGTACAGACCCGAAATACCACAAGTTCCCCAACAACAGACCAGGCTAAAGAACCTGCCACCCTCTGTCCCAGACACGCAGCCCCACAAAAAAATGAAAAGATATCAGGGAAGCCTAGTATACATGCTGGCTCTCAGTGAAATAAACAGCTGGCAGGAGGGAGCAAACAGCAAACTCACTGAATACTTCATTACCCATTTCAATTCTTTATTTCCCTAGGGGAGTTAGTAGAGCAAAAGCACTCGTACACTCTCTAATCTCGAACTTACAACCACTCTGAGATAGAAAAGGCAATTTGCAGAGAGCTCGTGGTAACTGACTCACTTCTCCCAGTGACTTTATGCACTCAGCCAGAGTACTCCTGGTGAAGGCAGGAACCCTGTGTGGATTTATATGGCACAAGGCTCTGCCTTCATTAGCATCATGTCTCCAGGGGTGGTATCAGTCACCAGGAACCACACGCTTGACATGGCCTCATTAGACAACTGAAGCCAAAAAACTAGTGCTAAACAGAAAGAAAAAAGGGCCGGCTCCTTCTCGTTGCATAGATGAAGGAGTGAACGGGGGAACTTCCCTAAGACCTGGATCTCAGCCCCTTCAGTCTATCCTCTGCGCCTGTCTGTAGCTTCTCTTGTTCTGGAAAGCTGCTTTAAGCATTTTGACACCTCAACTAACAAGCACAACCCACCAGCAGAATAACTCTGATGCCCTGCTACTATATTCAGTGAAGTTACTCAAGAAAAAAACAATCTGTTCTCAGCAGCCACCCAGGGGATAGGAGTGTGCAGAGTCTCGTCCTGTCCCTCCGCTTCTCATTCCTAAGGGAACCACTGGAGAGATTAAAACCACAGCTGTATCCTATCCCAGAGGAAAACAAATGTTCACCACTCTTCTCCAACCAGTCCTTCTTCAGCCTGGGGGATATTGAGCGGGCAGGAGATGGTATTCATGATTCTCCACAAAAAATAAACAGGAATCCCCAGATGCACCTGGTTCCAAAGTGTGTCTGCTCCTACAAGAGGGAATCCAATGCTCAAAAGGCTGTGGCACAAGTAGGGATGCTGGCTGGGCAGGAATGGGCCTCATGGGCAGAAGGGAAGCAGGGAAAAAAGACATGTGGGAGTGGATTCATGGGTTTCTCCCAAGATCTTGTGTGAAATGGAAAAATAAAATATTGATAAGGAAAAGAAACAAATAAAACTAACAGAAAGTAACATGGTAAATGTGAGAAAGATGCTGTACAAATATCCAGGCTATGGGTAGGGTGTCAAGAGTCCGGAGAAAAATACACAAGAGGTTCGGTGGGAGGGTGGGGACTCAGAGTCTCTGAGGACGTCTGCAAGCCAAGCTTAGCAGCTGGGAATGCCCATTAGCACTGAGAGAGAGAAATTGCAGTGCTATGTCTCTCCTGATCACGAAGTAAGGGTGGAAAGGACCCAAACGACAACATTTTGAAGATCAAAATGAAGATGTGTGGACTGACTGTACAGCAAAGAAGTAAATATCTGTGATACACCAAATGTTTGAGGAGAGGATTATTCTATCTAAAACAGAGCTCTCTTCCCTGACTTTGGGTTTCTTCAAGATAAGCCCTCTGATGAGGTATAGATGTTCTTCTTTCCTGGTTTTATTGCCAACTATTTTGCCTCACTTTAAGTAAGAAGGGAATGTAACCACTGATATTTTATGGACCCTCCAGGGGATGCCCTTGCCAGAACAGAATTCACTGCAAGCATCCTTAGCTTCCACAAGACAGAAATACTTATTAGATCAGATCTTATTAGATGAGAGAATTTTCAAATCTAACACCAGGATATAAAAATTTTGTCCATAAAAAAGGAAAATTGAGTTTTTGCTCCAGAAAGAAACATTCATAAATCAGTCAGTGGATGGTATAATGCAGAATGTAATGTGAAGCAAGAGAAATTTCTCAAGAAAAAAGAGAAATTAAGACAACAATTTCAGAAAATTGAAATATAAATAGTAATGTGGATTATCAAGTTTAAAATCCAGTAACTCGTTTAGCATAAAAAGTGGGGGTGGGGGTATTTTTAAGACTCAAAGAGGCCACTGGTTTTCAGAAGCTACAGCTGTTTTGAATACCCAGCAGTAACCACATGGGAGAATAGAAATTTCAGCTTTGCTCCTGGAAATCTGCTTGTTTGAAGTTAATATGAAGCATAAAGAAATGGCATAGAGGCTGGTTTTCTGCAAAATTCTATTATCCCTTATAATTTAAAAACAAGCTAAATGGTCTTCAAGACATTTGTTTAGGGTTGACATTTAAAAGTAGGATTTATTATTTATACGGTTCTTCAGACAGTTTGTCCTTTAGCTATACTTGAGGGATATGGCTTCAAAACATAAGTCATGGTTAAATAAGACTGCTGTGGAAAAGAAAGAGATAAGACAGGAGATAATTCAGGAGTGTCTCTTCAAGAGCAGTTCTTGGGTGTGGTATGAGCTTGAAAACAATGTGACTTAAAAATATCAACAAGCAGGAGCTCCATGTCTTTTGGTACTAACCATCTTATACCCCTGGCCTTTAAATGGCATTGAGGATATTTATCAATTTTCAAGATAAGTTCTATAAATTACTAGCCACTTGTAATGTCATATGAAAATATCAAGCCATAATTTAATACTTACTGTGAGGCAGGAAAATCCTGTGAATTTCTTTCAAGGTGGATTTCAACTTTCCATTCCAATTTTGTAGAAAAATTACCGTGTTTCCTCAGAAAAACAAGCATAATGGATTTTTCCCAGTTTGCTTTTAGATGGCAAAGCTGCTGGATTCAGTTTCCAGTCAATCTTTCCTAAGGCTTTACATTGAAGGCAGGGTTATATGGAAACCAGTGGAAGTGCTGTTTGAACAAGGACTAGAGGACTAAGCTGCACACTGTGTTAATTTAAGGGATTCTTCTTCCAAGGAGACAAATTGATAGACTCCATGAATATCAGTGTTAGTTTTTCAAACCATTCTTAAAATCAGCTAATTGGTTCAGGCCAATTAAACAATGTGCATAGCTGGCATATGTGATTGTAAGCAATATTGTATCCACCCTGCCAGATCATGGGACCATAAAGGAAAGGAGTCGGAAATTTAGGCCACTTAAGTCTTAAAAAGAAAAGTCTCCCTATCTCCTCATAGTACAAATCATTAGTCTGGCTAATTAGCCACCCAGTTTTTCCCAGTCTATTGAACTGCCATTGCTTCAGACCACATTTTCTATTCTTGAGGACAACCCACTGCTGACAGAGGTAGATCTACAAGGTACTGTTTCTTGAACACGGGAAGGAAAGACTTTGCAGAAATGACACAAGAGCACACATTCATGAATATGATGAAGGCCAGGACAAGTGGCATCACATACTCCTTTTGCACGTAGGCTACGCATTTGCTCCACAGATTCCTCACTTCCCATAATTATGTCCTTTTAAAGGCTGTTGATGTGATTTGTGTTAGGACAAGGCTCACATACAGTCATTTTGCTTCATTTCACTTGTGGATCATTAATAACAAAGTGTGGTATCTCTGCTGCTTGGAATTGAGCACAGCATAAGAAAAAAAGGAATAATTCCACAACATTTTTCTTTCGGTAACTTGTTCACAAATTATTAATCTTCATTTGGAGCAGTGGGATCAATGTTTAAAGAATCATATGCTCTAAGAACGAATTCATTCCAAGACTTCATAACCTGCTCCAGTATGTTCCCAAAGGAGAAAAACTGCTTGAAACAGACTATTCTTTCTGGTTTTTGCAAGAATTTAGAACAAATTCTTCACAAGTACCAAATCATTCAGAACTGTCATACCACTCTTCTTGTACAAGGTGTTTGTGGCTGGTCTGATTCCACCGTGAAGGTCACACATTGCTTTGTTGTGAGATCCACATGGATCACTTCAAATGAATAAAAGAACATACATTCATAATGAATGCTGTTACAGGGATATACTTCTGATAAGCTTCAGACAGATTCCACTCTCCTAAGGCATGGCTGAGTGCCCTGCTCCTGAAGGCACTTGAAAACACAAATAAAGGGTCTGGTTTTCAGGTATCAGTGGTCATGCACAATTTATGAATGATCATAGCAACTTTGGTGAAAATTTTTTGGTTTGCAATTCAGCAGTGCCCCTGTCAGGCCCCAGGAAACTGAGCTCTGCAACAGGGACTAGGGCCTCATTCCAGCTCTTAGGCCAGCCAGGAGAGCTGGGTGATCTGCGCTATGTGAGTTGTGTGCTTTCTGCTGCTCAGCATTGTATTTGGCACGTGTCTTACCCTTGCAGCCATCTTCTATCCACAGAGCCATGACTGCTTACTCTGAATACTGATGCTGGGGTCCTGAGTCATCATTTCAGAGTGACCATCCAATATCCAACGTTTACACTTTAAGACAGAACATCTGGCTTTGGCCTGGACCCACTGTTCCCTCCTGTTTTCCATGGTGTTCTGACTGCCAAGATTCCAGTCACTCAACTTTCCCACAGATACCAGTTTAAAAACAGCACTGATTTTTCTGACTTCAAGCCCTAGCTTGCGTTTCTTACAATACCTGGGGTGCAGCCTGGCACTAGGCACTGTGTGGGATTTCCCACGTCTCCGGTGTGTCCTCAGTGGCTGCAGCTACAGAATGTCCTACATTGCCCCACCTGTTAAGGATTTTGTTTGCTTAAACCACGACAAGGTACAGTGCAAGCAAACTTACAGGTGTTTAAATATTAAGAACAAGAACCCAGGCATGAGCATTCTGACAGCTTTTCTGACTAACTGATAGCATTATTCTTTTGCTCAGTGATTCCACTCTTTCTGCTCTATCACTAGTACTTTTCCTTTTGATTGGCTTTAAAGAACATTCAGTCTGAGCAACAGCAGATGCCAATGCTCTCTGAGTGCTCCCTAGTGCATCTCTCTGGGCCAACTCCATCAACACTTTAACCAACCCATGAAAGCAACGCTACCCTCAGTCTCCTGAGGGTACTCCTCCTTTTCTTGACTTACCAATAGGCAAATCTTCCTTTCAAACTAGTCTTTCCTCTATTATTAAAGTGTTTTGTTATTTTAAGCATGTCTATAAACAAAGAAGTTAAGTCTCTCCTGACTAGGTTGAGTCTGCAAAGCAGATGTGTGTACCTGAGGCTGTCATATACACCTTCTTTGTATTCTCATGAACAGGCTCTTCCAAACCTGGATTACTACCTAAGGATTAGAACTCTCAAACTTAAACTGTACTCACGTCTACTCTATAGCATCTAACACTATGAGAGATGGAGATTGCCTGAAGCCTGTCGGAAAAAACTAACGAAGTAATGGCAGATTCCTCATAAGCAGTAAACCTCACTTTGGAAAATACATAAACTCACCTCCAGCAGCATAACAGTTCTAAGTTAATGGTCAGTGTCTAAAGACCTTCATGCTCCTTGTTGCCATAAACATCTGGGGATGTTAATACAGCTCACCTGGATTGTGCATTTAACTAATGTCAATATATGTTATGGCTAATTGAGACCACAGGTGCAAGGGGTTTTCCTGTAAACCCCATGGCAAAGGCGCAGAGGGCAACATCAGGACATGGTATGATCTGAATCTACTGTTAGCCTGTGCAGACAGGCTTATGGAACAAGCATTTTTTGTCCAAGATGGAAAGAGCAGCTACTGCCAGCTGTGGTCATTTGTTTTGGAGACCTGTCTGACACTTAAAGATTTGCCAGCCAACTTTAGCCTTCTGTGAACAACTCTTCCATGACCACAGGGATTCTGCCTCCTTCTTGTGCTAAAGTGAGCGAATGTACTTCTTTTGGAGCATATTCACAATGTGATCAAAGATGCTGGAAAAACTGAGGAACAATAGGAAATGAAACAATGTAAAACACCTCTGAGGCATGGGGTTTGCCGTCCTAATATCTGTGAAAGCTGTTATCTGTGCAGAATGAATGTAGAAGACAACAGATGAAGGTTTTGAATAAAGTCTGAGTGCACATCCATTAGAAAGGGGGAACAGAGATGAGATGGGGGAAAATATCTTTCACAAAGTCTGTTTACATGCTTAAATCTCCTGTTGAAAGCCACTCCAAAGTCTCTTACATCACTCGCTTCCTCTGGACTGAAGAGAATATGTATTCACTACAGATGTCCTACTTCACCATTTAAAATTATTTCTTATCTTTAACTTTAGAAGGTTGATTCTATTAATCAGAACAAAGGAGAGCATGACAGCTAGAAGGGGAACTAGTGGAAAGCTGGGAATATTTATTGCAGCCTTTTGGGACTCAGGGTATCAGAGTCTTATTTAATATTTTGACACATTGAACACTAAGCAATTTTTTTATCATCACCACTCAGCCCTGACACATAAATACAGGCATCTATTAATTATACTGGCAGATAATATATATGAAGATGCCTACTTAGCTTCCACTTATGAGGAAATGTATTATACTCATCAGGGCTGCCCCAAGGGCGTGAGTGACTTGTCCTTGTGAAGACATGCTTGCCCCTCCATTAAAATCCTGTGCAAAAAGCATCCACCTTTCTCATGAGGCAGCTACTTCTGACAGGCATCAAGAAGTACCTTTCCTTAGCCTCAGGGTGTAGGAGCCAGAACAAGTCAAGAATTAAAACATTGTAATGCAAGTGGATTTTCACTGCTTATTTCCTGCATAGTAAATATAGATGTTACTTGATATGCGGCAGTCAGAGCTAGGATTGTCTCTTAAGATGGAATATTAAAATGGCAGCACAGTAGCAAACACGCTCCTTTCCAAGCCCGGGGGCCCAGTACATCAGGAGCAAACAGGGACATACTGGAATCACAACTTGATGCGTAGCTACAAAATAATGTCCTGGAACTGGGCGGGGAACCAGTAGACTTCCCTAAGATATACTGGGGGACCAAAGCCCACTTCATGTGTATGAACTTGTGTTTGTTTATTTTTTTCTGACCATCTGCTAGCTACAGCTTTTTCAAACTGAGGAATCTGACCCCGAGTAAGGCTCATCTCACGGCCTGAAGCTGAAGTGTCTGATTGATTACTGCTACCACAGTTAAGAAGTTAGACTAGCATAGCAAGCTAACCCACAGCAGCTCAATTTCCATGTCCTGGCTATTACCATGCACCCTGCTCTGCCCAGAACTGGACTGCAAGGAGCTCCCTGGCATTTTCCCATGTAAGGCACTGACGTGGAAGGTGAGACATAGAACCACTTATCTAACGGGGACTTGAACCTATTTCCAAGCCTGAAGAGCAGCAAATCAGATCCCTCAGTGGTTCAAATCAGCGCATGTTGACTGGCTTCACTCAAGCTTTGCCAGGTCCTGGTTGTACCCTTTTCTTTCTATGAAGACTCTTCTAATACTTCCTGGAGGCAATTCCAGCTTTAGGTAGATAATTATTTCATTTTGAAAAAAACCCTCGAAGTCCCATCCCCCCACCTCCAAAGAAAACAGCCGTGAAAAGAAACTCATCCATGCCTAACTGTTGTAGTGGTTAATATGGTCTTATTATTAATTTTTAATGCAATTTCTCAAGAATCAATACTGAAATTCAGATTCTGGATCTCAGAGTAACATATTCTGCTAGTCTGATAGTCATCTGTTATCAATTTTTTCTCCCTAAGCAACTATTTTCAGAGTATTGCATTCACAATTTGTTCATAGTCTGTTCTTTACATGGTTTGCAAAGGGATACAATATGAAATGTGTAAGGACAAAGTGTGTTTTTCAAGCGTTCACAAATGAATTTTTTAGAGTGAATTCTTTCTGCAAGGGTCTACAGTAGTCTGGGTGTCAGATTACAAAAAAAGCTATCAACACGTCAGTCCAGTTGATCTATTCTGCTGCATACTAAGTTTATTTTTTATGGTAAACAGAACTTTTGAATTGGTGGTACGAGTTGGAATAGACTTTTCAAAGTCAAATGCTTCCTGTCTTTACAGTCTTCATATCAGAAGAGACGATAAGCAGCAATGATATTAATAATAAATATTCTCAAAATTGAGATGCAGAACCTGAGTGCAGAACGAGATACAGCTTGCCTCAATACACATATCTGTAGAAATCTAATCAAGACTGATCTTATATTCAGAGGCTGAGTGTCTCAGGTGGACTGGAGGCAGGAAAATGGCAACAGTCTGTCAATTCTTGTAATCCTGGGCGAGGATAAGAGAATGAATGATTAAATTCCCCTTGCTCAACAAGGAACCAAAGAAAATGTCAAAATAGCAATGCAGAAGACCTCTCTAAAAAGAAAACAAACTCTAACTGTCCCTGAAGTCACCATTGTTTTGTGTGCAGCATGAAATATTTAGATGCTCAAGAACTGAAAACTGAATTCCGATGGAGTTTGTTGTTGACTCTCTTGCCCTAAGAAATTCATCCTCATATTTTCCACAAGTACCTGCCTACAACCAGGACAACGCTTGCTGTGGACATCATCTCTTTCTGTCCATCATTTATTTATACTGCCATGAAATAGCAGCCATGTCGGAGCCTCCCTGTCTGTATATCACAGGATAGAACACCATGAGAATCCCTACACTGGCACTTTTAGAAGTTCACTGAAGTTTTAAGGAGAGAGAAATAAAGAAAGAGAAACGATCTTTTTAAACTACTAAAGATTCCTAGAAGTTAGAACAGTAAGTTTTACTCTATACTCTTCTGATTGTACTTCCCCGCTTTGATCACCGTCCAAGAATAAATGAATATAGGAGGAGGTTGTGTAACTCATAGTGATTTAATGACTTTTCTTCAGATTTTGCCTTCTCCAGAAATGATCATTGCTCTCTTTTGCTAAGAATTCAGTTTGGCACCCAAGCGATCATTCTCATTTCCTTGGTTCAGGCAGACTGGCCACAAGCAGAGCAGCACAACACTGTCCAACAACAGCCAGTGGGGCACTCAGCCAAATTCACCACCTCCCCTTTCTTTCTGCATACCTCATGTTGGAATACCTCACGTTACACATATTTGTCACGTGTCACAAACAGTTTCTGTATGGATAGGTGGGTGTGTACATACACACACACTTTTCCCCACCTCTCCCTTTTCATCCTGTACAACAATTGCCACCCAGACCAGGGGCCTGACAAGTACATTCTTGCTGTTGGGGACTAGAGTATTTGTCATTATGACCAAGTCCAGCTCGGTTTGGAGGAATTAGAGGCTTCTGTCAACTGCTACCAGCCTCTCAGTATTTGATGTAACCAGCAGTATCTATCAGTCACCACCTCAACACAGATTTACTGCAATAGCTGACAGCTTCTTTCACTAGCTGTCACTCACAAATTTGCTGAATCTGCCCCAGGCCTGCCTCGTTACCTGTATTTTCAAAGAATAACATCTCACACAAAGCGCAAGCGAAGCCATCTCACTCTGCAGAAGGTGCCAGCTTTCAGCAGCCATTTGTTATGTACGCAGGCAAATGCCCTTCCAGCCTCCCACATCACCTTTCACTGAGAGAAGCTTCTCATAGCCCCCCAAACCTGCTCAGGCTGAATTCCTCCAAAATCTGCTGTGGTTAGACATTCTGCGGCTCTGTTGTGTGAGTGCAAGTGCCATCATCTCACTGCTGCTTCGCTCTCCTTCCAGCCTCCTGCCTCTAGGCTTGTACTGAGCTTTCTGTAGTGGCCACAGTACCAGCTGGAGTCTCACATTTGAAAATGCAAAGGAGGAGCACTCTCAAGGTCTATTTGGGATTTTCTTCCCAGTGAATTTGACATCTTTGACCAATAATAATAAATATCTCCAAGTGGATTCTAAGTAAAGAAATTATACACACCAACAACAATTTTGTTAAAACATGTGGAACTTTGCCAGACTCAGGAAGATCTGCAGCACTTGGCAGCAGACTGAAATATGTAACTGCAACCAGGGAAATATTGTGAGTTTACTATCCTCAAAAAGTTTACTGTCCTGGAAAATTGTTATCGTGCAAAGCACATGCCAAGTTAATATTGTAATGGATTTTATGGCTTGGAACAGCAGTTAGCTAGTGCTTGTAGCCAGAGGGCTATATCCTCAGATGGTGTAAAATAAGTGAACGTGGAGGAAATCACAGATTTATCAGGAACAGACTTTTAAATGTGGTACAGCTGGCCTGAGAATAAACCTGTGGTTGCAAACCTTCTCTTACAAAAATTGATTCAGTGATTTTGTGTGATTGTGAATAGAACAAATGTATAACATCTAATAAATCTAGAGGAAGAGAGATGTGAAAAATCTTGAAGACAGATGTATTAAATCTAATAAAGCCGTCGAAGATTTTTTTCTAATAATAGAAGACAATTATTCCTTGCTGATGCACATGGAACTATTGTGCCTATGGTTAGTATCACCTGAACCCACTCAAAAAAAAACCCTTTGTTGCTCCTACCTGCTTCTTGCAGAGGTGTTGGAGGAGATAAGAACACAGCTGGAGGGGAAAGAGAAGAGCAGGTACCAAGCTGTTTTAGAATGCCTTCACCTTGTATTGCTCCGGTCCTTTTCTTTGCAGTTCTGTAGTCTGTCTTCCCCTTGCAGGTCTGTTGCCTTCCACCAAAGCTGCTACAGTGTTTTAACCTGTTCCCCTGCTGTTGTTTTCATGGTGTTATTCTCATGGCGTTGCACCTGCAAACCCTGACATTACTCTTACCTCTGATTTCTCATAGGAAGACAATGCCACCAGAGTGAGAATGACTCCTTCCTTCCCTGTTGCAGTGCGCCTCTTGGAGGCAGGGGCTTCTATTACATCAGAGCCCCCAAAAAAGGACAAGCAGCCAGAACGTTCCATCTACCCTGAATCGTGGTTGGCCTAACTTTGCTGCAGTGCCTCTCCTATCTGACCCACTGGACCCCTGACCTGTAGGTCTGTCACTTCTGTAAGCCTATGGGACAATACCCCTTGTAATCCCACCCAACTTAGCAGTTAAATACCCCTGTTTCCAGAGTCACATGCTCTTTCTTTTCTTCCCCTGGGGTGAGTGCTTTTGTTAGCATTTGCCTCAGGTGCCTTTTGTTTATTATTTTCATGTTATTAAACTTTTTTATTTTGGAAGCAAGAGATCTAGCCCGTCTCTCTTTTAAGCCACGGCCTCTCGCTACAAAAATCCACCTTTGAGGTTTTTACAATTACTCAGCTGGAAGTCAGATCTTCCCGGGCAAATCAGCTGAGTTTATAATTGTAATACTTCCCCTTGCTCTTCCCCACCCTTTCTTTCACAGCTTGAATTTTACATTAAATGAAAAGCATAAATGAGTCAATAACATAACGGAAAACAGAGACTTGAATGTCCATTTAGACTTATGATTTATACCTGAGCTCACTGTGAAACACTTGGGCTCATTCAGAGCAAACTTTTAAGCAGGAGTATCCAGAAGGGAGTTTGAACGGGTAACAATGAAAGGCATATGGTCACTATGGAAAAACATGGTGGAAAACTATCATCATCATTAGCATCACCTGGAGAGGATCACCAGAAGATACCTTCACTGGAGACTCTGTTGCATCTCTTCTTGGCCATCCATGGGTCAAAGCTTTTGCTTTCCCTGTTCTCTTTCTTTCTTTCTTTCTCTCCTTTGTATTTTTCCCAACAGCAATTTTAGAGTGGGTGTGTGCCATCAGCTACAGACTTCATGAATAAAACTTCAAATATTTAAGTCTGTCTCAGCATCCTTTGTGCGACAACAACATCATATGACCAACCTTACCTCTTGCCTAGGGCTGAAAAAACTTCCTTTTGTGCCAGGCTTGACACTGACTTAGCATGTAACTTTTTGCAAGTTATTCCAGCCTAGGTGCTGTCTCCCACGGCAGCGATGTGGCTGGAGCAGCTAAGCCAGGAGCTCTGTCCCATCTCATTAATGGAGAAAGTCACAGCGCAGCCACAGCCTGAGTGGACTTCAGTCTGCCTCTACAAATATCTCTATCTTGGCATGTATAAACTCTCCCCTGGATCCTTCTATAGCTTTATCTAGCACAGAGGCAATCTGAAAATTGCTTTCTCAGTAGCTGTGTGTAGGAGTCCGTGCTTTATTTCCCCCGTATCTCAGTTCCTCAGCTGTAACGCACCCTGTGGTGTGGACTCTACACCCCACAACACAAAAGCCTTTTTCAGAGGCTTACATGCAATTATGGCACAAATTGCATCAATGAAGTCAGTGATGGCAGGCCTGGAAACTACAGCTATATCTATATTTGTAAGTTAAACAGCTACAAAGAAGGCACACAAGGCGTGGAAATTAATTGTCTGCACTGTAAATTTGCACTATTAAATTATTCCAGTGCAGTTTGGGCCATGTCAGATGGCTTTGGCTCTCTCCAAAATACTCTCTGGAAGAGCTTGAGAGCTAGAATGGGCCAGGGACAGTCACAGCCAGCAGTTCATATGCAGTCTCTATTTTGGAGGGTCAGAGAATTTAGTAACACATTTTAGGACAGTTCTCTAACAGCCAGTCCCACTGCTACGGGGCGAAAACAACCCTGGGGAACTAAGTGACAAAATGTAGTCCAATTAATCGTGTTTGTACAACACATTTAATACCCAAAGATGCCATTCCCCATTCCAAAGGGTAAAATCACTTGCAGAAAGATCATTGATGCATTAAAAAATCTGCCCAGTATTATTAGTTTGAAATGTCAAAGTTTTCCTTCTTACAGTGAAGTTTCAAAATCAATATTTAGTCTCTTTAGCAGATGTGGTTTAAGCTCTCATTGTTGTTAACCACCTGTAGCCCCTGCACACTGGGCTCTGAAAGAGCTCAACACTTCTGAAAAAGAGGACATTTTGGTCAGCTCCTGAATAATGGAGCTGAAGCAGAAGAGACCAATTCCCTTCGGTTTTCTAAGCGTGGTAATGGAGGAAACTCTTCTTCTAAGCAATGATGTAACTTGAAGGCAGATCTAACCACTGTGCATTTGAAATGGATGCTCATCCACTAAGGTTGCTCAGCTTTTTTGCATGGAAGTACAAAAGTGGAACACTGCATTCTCATTATTGAAGGAACAGTGAAGTCATGAAAAGAAGCAAAAATTTTGTATAATCAGTTCTTCCTGCTGGCTTTGGAATAATCTGAAATAGCTGGAAGTGATATGCTTGCATGACTTGTCAATACCATGCGAGGCTGATTAAATGAGTTCATCAAATAGAAAGAGAGAATCACAAAATGGTTTAAGTTGGAAAAGACGTCTAAGATCATTGAGTCCAACCATTATTCCAGCACTGTCAAGTCCACCACTAAACTGCGTCTATAAGCACCTACCTGCACATCCTTTAAGCACCTCCAGGGATGCAAACTCCACCATTTCCCTTGGACAGTCTATTCCAGTGCTTGACAGCCCTTGCAGGAAAGAAATTTTTCTGAATATCCAATTCAAACCTCCTCTGGCACAACTTGAGACCATTTCCTCTTGTCTTTCGTTACTTGGGATAAGAGACCTCCTTCCACCTCGATACCTCTTCTTTTCAGGTAGTTGTAGAGAGTGAGATCAAATCATCACACACCCAAGAGAAATTTTCCTAAATAAGCTTGAAAACTTCAAAATGAACATGACTGCAAAGAAATTAAAGGAATCAAACAGAAAGTTTAGCCTTCAGAGGAACCAGGGCTTTCATGACACAGGAAAGGTTCACACAACAAGCACTGAATGGAAAATCAGTGCAGGAAAGGTTCAAAGACTGTTCAGCAGTGTGCATTCTGGGGCAACTGAAAGCATCCAAAAACACAAGTAACCTTGTGGGTGAGCTATATGCTATGGACTTGCACTTGAATTGAGTTTCCTAATTTTTCTATATTTATTTGCTCCAACTTTGTATAGCATCATAACCACCTCCAGTTTCCTCTCCAACACCAATTAGCTTTAGTTGTGTTTAGAATAATGGATAATATGCATGTCATATTCAGCTCTCAATTCTGTAGCTAAGCACCAGAATGCATGTAATCTGTGAATGGACCAGCAAAGGAAATACACAAATATATACATATCTAATATAAACAACACATTTTTTCTACTGTCTCTGCTTTTATGTCCTCCAAGAGATTCTCGTATTCCTATTCACACAGACTAGTACCTTTTTCTTCAAACAGCCTCACTGATTTTAAGGTGCTGTGAGGGAGAGTCAAACTTTATTCAACATATGTAAGAGACCCTTGTGGGCACAGTGGAAGAACAGGGTTTTCACAAGACATGTGAAGGAGGAAGGTGTTTAATGCAAAACACTTGGTCAGTTCTCATCTGAAACATGAAGAGCATTTTAATAAATGTTTAGCAATAGCCTTTGTTCTTCTCTTGTATCTATTAAAATGAGAACCCAGGCTCAACAAATACATTCCAAGGAATATTAGAAGATAAAGAACACTGTTTTTTTAGGTTTTGGGGGTTTTCTTTGTGGCGGGGGGAGTTCTTTTGGGTCATTTGTAGGGGTTTTTCAAAGTTAATCTCTGTAAGGATTTTTAACAGCCTATATAAAATTATTCTTAATATTTAGTTTTTGTGGACTAAAGATTTAATTCTGTGCAATTTTCTACTGCAGTTCCATTAAAAAATCTCAGGATTACATAAATTTTTACTGTATTTCTTGCCTTCCCTCTTCAGAACAAAATTTGATACTAAACTGAATTTTATCTTTGGTAATATTAGAATCATATCAGGAACATTAAAATGTAGTAGATTTGTAAATGAGTCATATTTTCTTAGTTAATGTTCAACCTAAATCCTAATGACATCCTAAAATTTAAATTAATTCTCTGTTTTATATTAGGCATGCTTGGTTTATGGGCTTGATATTCTGTCTTGTACAGCACCCTGCAAGACTGATTCCATTTAGCTAAATGTTATTATACTGTGTTTAAAGCCCTGTGCGAATCCTCACCTTCTTAAAATATCTTGCAGTGAGGATTGGCTTCCTTTGTTGTTCACTGCCATATTAGAGTTACAAAGCTCAACAGTGGCACTTTAACCATTGGGTTTTCTTCCATTTCACTTCACAGAGTTCAGCATTATCAGAGAAGGACTGAGGGCAAAGAATTTAGTGCATTGTACTGACACACTGACAGGAAAAGTGATCCATCAGTACAGGGTATTTTTCCTCTATTTAAGTTGATGAAACGTGCATTGCTGTCAGTTCTGCAGCTTTCTATGAGCAGGACTCTCCTGATCAACAGATGTGGATATTGAATGATTGCAAGACTGTATCAGCCAAATGAAAAATGCATTTGGTCCCTGAAGTGTGTTTTTATTCTACAACGGAAAATTTATTCTTTCTCTGCAGCAAACAGCCATTCACCAGGCTCAGTTTCCCTTTAATTATACATTTCTACAGTTTTCCAGGATCTTGGACTTTTTTGGTTGTTGTTTTTGCTTTTGAAAGATCTTTACTATTCCTCCCAGTGTTCACAACTCGATAGTATTCATCTGAGCTAGAACAAAAGTTTACTAAGCATCTGTTTAAAGCATGACTGGGAAAAGCACATCACTGAACTTCATGGGAGCGGTAGGAGCAAGTTGCTCCACTCTTTGTAACAACAGTCCCACCATCTGCTTGGTGTCCTGAACTTGCACTCTGAGGTCTGCTTGTAGAGGTCCTGAGCCTTAGCTGAAGTCATCTTTATTTACTCCCATAAAGACACATAAAAATTCTGAAGAAAGGAAAGCCCTAAGGGTTCAAGTACATTATTTTACCAAAAGCATGTCTGTTAGATGCTCTAGCCCCTGTGACAATTCCAACTAAAGAGAAGTTTCTTGTAGTAGAGCTGGATAAGGTAAGGGCCATTACTTTCCAGGCTCTAAAATTTCACTCTAAAAACTTCAGTTATACTGAAAAGGCACAGAATTTATTGTCTTCTCTAATACAATACCTGAATTTACTGAAATGAAGAAGTCAAGATATTTTTGTGTTGGTCACAGTTTTCATGTCCTAGATTGTCACTTCCCCAGCCCTGAAATAGCCTTAAAGAGATATAGAGACAAAAATAGAGGAACCAGAGGCAGTTTCTCTATTCTAACCTTCCAAAAGACTGAACTGGTGGAGGTGGGAAATGTATGAAGAGAAAGGGAATGAATCCTGCTGTTTTAGGACTAGTTGAACAAACAGGGACTCTTGGCTACTACAGCTGGCTACGAGGAGCGATTACTGAGCCAGGTGATTATTTCTGGAGGAGAGCACTGGCTTCGTTCAGTCACCCTCTGAAACAGCTAACATCTGGCAGACACTTGCAATACAACAGCAGGGAGCCTTCCCTCCCTCTTTTCATTGCTCTACACAGAAATGTCAGTCAGGGTTGGCTGAAGCATGCTCTGGAGAATGTCTCCACCCCTGGGGTTCAGTGCTGAATGCAGCAGGATGAGTTGAAGGAATTCAGGAGTTGGCTCATTTGTATATGGAAGGGAAAGTGCCACCACCACCCCTGGGTTTGGGAAACAAGCAGGCCTTCAGGAGTGGTGATGATGGTTTCTCTGTGTTCTGTGGAGTGCAAGGAAGATGGTTTCCAAAACTTCTTTGTCATGGGCATCCTACCTCAGAGACAAAACAGTGCAGTAGGAATCTTCTTATTTCCCTTTCCTGTGTCAATGTTCAAAGGAAAGGTCAAGGAGCACTACTTAAAAAACAAACCATGATTATCTTGTATTCTTAGTGTGCCAGGAGAGGACATACATTCTGTCTCTAAGGGGGTCTGATTTATTCAGTCCCCAAACCTCTGTATACATAAGGAGTCAATGTTGTTCAGTGGAGGCTGCAGTCCTGTTGACATTTTCTGGTTCTGCGGTCTAAGTAGATCTCAAGATTTCAGGTAATAGCTTCAGTCTCACTAATAAGTAGTGCTCATGTGAAGCCAAGCAACACCATGTTAATATTTATGTTGACAGATAGATTCACTCCATAAAGCTTTTTATGTTTTCTGATAAAATCTATTACACCCACTTAGGAATGGTATACAGCCTCATGGCAATTTTTCCCAGGTATGAGGCAGATCTTTGATTACACAGGGAAAGACCTCACCAGCTGCAAAACACTGATGCTGCTCTCAACACTCGGAATACTGTCCTTTGCACCACAGGGTCATGCTCCAGCACCCACCCATAAGCAGATGCTGAAACACTCTTATTTTCATTACTTCAAATGCACCTCAGTTTGCTTGTAAATCAGACCTCAGTGAAAAGAGATATAATGTCAACAGGCAGTTTTGGCAACCATTAAGAACACCCAGGAGGAACAAAATTTGTTGTTGAAGCTTTAATAAGACCCCACCAATCTGCAACAGCCTGAACTAAATCTTTTTCCTGTATTTCATTTTATTCTCCTCAGCTATCAAACACAGATCCTTCAATAATTACTGTTAGATCGTCCAAGCAAGCCTCAGTATCTGCTCTTGGAATGAATACCTTGTATTTAACAAAAAAGTTGTTCATGTTTGGCTAAACCAGGCTTCCTGGGAGGACAGTGAAAGATATATCAAGTGCTGGTTAATCTGCCATCACTGAAAGACTGATTTTTTGTTTTGTCACTTGAATTATCTTGCTTCCACTTCTGATCCTTATATTCTTCTTTTCCTCCTGAAGGGCTGTCTTAGTGCCTGTTGTCTCCTTCCCACAGAGGCACTTGCCCTCTGTAACAAAGCCACCCTTCAGCCTTTCTTTTCAAACAGATTGAACTGTGCAATCCACTCACCCTGGAGTATTTTCCTCAGCTTCCGTGTAATATCACAGATTCACAGGCTAGCTGAGGTGGGAAGGCATCTCTGGAGACCATCTGCTCAAAGCAGGGTCACCCACAGAAGGCTGCTCAGGACTGTGTCCAAACAGGTTTGGAATCAATATCGAATAATAATAAAAAAAAAATTATTCAAGTTGCATGGATCTATGTTCAGCATTCAAGTCAGAGGATGGAATGGTAAAACAGAGTTGGTTGAAAGGGATCTGCAGTGATCTGCTCTATTCCCCCACATTCACTGCAAATGCAGCACCAAGTGCGATCATACTGCTCCAGTCAGGTTTTGAAAATGTCTAAGAGCATCCCCATAAGTTCACTGGGGTGCTGTTGCAAAGCTTCAGCACCCCTGTGGTGAAGACTTCATTTCTTGTGTTCAGGTGTAATTTACCTGGCCTCATGTCTCCCTGGTGCTTGCTGTCTACACACTGGGCACTGCTGTGTTCAAATACTCCATCACCCCTGGAACTTTTGTAGTCTGCTATACTCATATGCATTCTTGCTTTTTAAAGACAATAAAAATATTTTAAAAGTAGTTTGATTTATGTGTTCATCCAAGCTATCCATAATCACCTAGGAGACAAATAAATAGAGTTTCCACACTTGAATGCTCTAAAAACCACAGACCTCACACCAAAGTGTTAGCCAAGAGCTTCATAAATAACAGTAAAGTGTGACCTTTTTTAAAATTGTGTTCTAATCAGCTTTTAACCAAGAGCAAGTCTTTCCATCACAACATGCAGGCCGAGCGAAATAAAACTTCAGATCAACAATGCATTTTGATACAGAACTAGAATTCTGGAGGAATAGTCTAAGAACAACCAGAATATAGAATTTGAGATCAAAAGTGATTAAATGCTTTGGTTTTACCCTATTTTGCTATTCTTGACTCCAGTATGGGTTTTGGGCTTTGCAGTAAGAGCGTGTCCTGACAGGGTTGTTACCTACAGCCATGGAGCCGTGTTGAAGAGCCTGTAAATCCATGCTACATATTTTCTTCTTTTAGTTCCTCCCCTCCACCTGAACATCTCTACCCAGGTCCCATCCATCTCCTCAGGTAATGTCCAGTGGCTACAGTGACACAGAACGTCCTTCACAAAAGAAATTCAGGTGCAGCAGCTGAGCCAGCATACACGCGGAGACAGGGAGCTGACAAGTCCTCAAAATTTCCAGGTATGGAAAGCCACGAGGCAGAAGAAGTTTCGAGGGTGTATAAGATGTCCATAAGATTTATATGTGTACCTTCAGATAATCTGTTACATTTAAGGTCCCTATATAATGGATTTGGGAGGGATATTTACAAAAGTATTTTCCCTACCATCATCATTTAGGGAGCAAAGTATTGAACACTTTCCTACAGCTTACAAATCACTGTGCCTGGGGAATTTCAGTATCTGGCATCTGTTAGGAGCATGTAACGTACATTGAGTAAGGAACCTGATCCCTGGATAGCTCATTTACTTAACAAGTAGAGGCAAAGGCTTTACTCATTTCCTCCTGCTCCAGCACTGAGATGGCAACCTCACTACTCAGCTACCCAAACAAAGCTTTTAACACTTAGCCCTGAGGCCAGCACGTAGGCACTGAATTTTCTGCTCAGCTGGCTCTGTAATAGTTCAGTCAGTGGAGTATACTTCCTTGTGTTCTGCCAGGTTATCCCTGTGTTGTGTCAGGCTATCTCTGAGCACCATGTTTATGTTCAGAGAACAACCTCATTAATAATGTCATATTATTCAGAAGTCAACCTTGTGCATCATGTCATTCATTGTGTGTTTTGGCAACGGAAAAATAGCCTGTCTAAAGATGCATCCGTTCTTGTAATGGAGAAGAATGTATAATTCTAGCCCACCTCATTCCAGACATGCAGAAGCAACCATTGAATCTTGATTATTTAAACAGAAAAGTATGGAATCAAAGAAACATAGAATCATAGAATTGTTGCCTTGGAAGAGATCTTAAGAATCATCTAGTTCCAACCCCCCTGCCATGGGCAGAGACACCTTCCACTAGACCAGGTTGCTCCAAGCCCCATCCAGCCTGGCCTTGAACACTCCCAGGGTTGGGGGACCCACAGCTTCTCCAGGTAACCTGTGCCAGTGCCTCACCACTCTCACAGTAAAGAATTTCTTTCTAATATCCAATCTAAACCTACTCTCTTTCAGTTCATATGTGTGCATATATGTATACATATACACACTATATGTATATAATCCTGCTTTGGAAGCAACCTCGTTCATCTGAATTGCTGCACTTACCCATTAGCCACTTCAGCCCACAGCTGAGCAATATGCCCTGGAAAAGCAATTATTCAGTCCCTACAGGTTATGTGCACCCCTTTTAAAAGGAATAGGTTTTAAAATTAGGGCAAAATGTTCCCCAGAACTGACTTGGATCCAACAACACAATTATATGCATATTCAACTTTAAAATTGCACACTGTAGTACAGCCACTTATTAACTGTACCTCTGCAGAGCTACCAGCAAGCCACCAATGTATTTCTCTCTGGGTAATTTAGCTATGTAAGACACATCCAAAGTCTATTAAACAAAGAAAGAAAAAGTGTTGAGAAAGCTCATACAGATAAACAGATGCCAGAGCCTGAACTGCAGCAACTTTACTGCAGAACAACTTGGAGGCAATCTCTGTTAGGCAGTCACTTATATCTCCCAAAAGGAGATATAAGCATGTTGGAAATATAAAACAAAATGAACTAATTTATTTCAGGGAAGTTAAGTAACTCCATTTCTCAGCAGTAAGCCACGGGGCCACACTAACTCATTTTCTTGCAGACATATGTACACGCTATTAAAGTGCAAATCTTTGAGAGTTAGAAGAATATAAAACTATCTCCACAAAATAAAAATGATAAAATACATGTTGAAAAAGAAAACTCCAAGGTATGCCATCATTAATAGATAAGAAATAAAACGGCATTTGGAAATTAACATGAATTATTATTATTAATTATTATAATAACAATAATTTTAAAAACTCAAACAACACCGCTACAAATAAAACAAAGGTAAAATTTTAAATAAGAAAACAATCACCGGGTAAGAAGGAAATTATTGTGTTTCTGTGGAAATTATTGCTGTAGATGGAAAAGCTTCATATTACTGAAGACCTGGCTTTAGAAGAAAAAAAGTGTTTTCTGGCTTTTCTCATTCCAAGACTGACACTCCAGTGGCAAACACTCTGATGAGATTTCCTGTGGAGGTGGGTGGAGAGGGAGTAAGGTAAACAATCAAAGGATGAAGTGTTGTCCCACAGCACACAGCTGGACACTGCAAACTAAGGAAAGCTGACAAGCACTGGATCATATAAATTATATCCCAGAGATCTGCAGGAAGCCACAAGGGACAACAGAAAGCCTTAGGAGGAGTCTTTTTTACATAATGTTTTGCATGGAGGAGGAGGAATTAAGTAATGGAGCCAAGCATAATTAATTTGGATTATGGTAAAAGTTCTAGCAGAAGGTTGAAAAGGCAGCTACACATGGAGAGGGAGGAACAAGTGCCATGGAAAGGAGGTTACCTCAAACTTACTTGTGTTTCTTAGCCCTGAAGCTGAGTGAGGCATTCATGCCTCGAGTTTCTTGAGCAACAATGGCCTGAAATAGAGACTGGGTAGTTATAAATAAAAATCTGCAATTATCCAAATGGCTGTCCCTGCTGAAATTGTGCATTTCAGTTCTCTGGTCAGCAACACATGGATGGGCACTAAGCAGGCAGGGACACAGAAGCAACACATCCGTGATGGTGACAATGACAAGCAGTTGCAATATCACACTTCAGATGCTGCTCTGTCTGGAAAGATCATACTCTAGAAAGAGGTTTGCGGGAGATCCTGAGGTAGACCAGCATGGCATGGCAGACTGGGCTGGAGAAAGAGACTGACTTCCCTCTTTTGGCAAGACCATGTGTCACATCGAGATATCAGATATCAGCCTGGAGAAGCGAAGGCTCCAGGAAGACCTTCTAGCAGCCTTCCAGAATCTAAGGAGGTCTACAAGTAAGGCAGCGATGCACTTTTTGCAGGGGCATGGAGTGATAGGACAAGGGACAATGGTTTCACACAGAAAGAGGGTAGTTTTAGATTAGATATTACGAATAAATTCTTAAATGTGAAGATGCTAAGGCACTGGAACATGTTGCCTAGAGAAGCTGTGGATGCCCCATCCCTGGAAGTGGTCAAGGCCAGTCTGGATGGGGCTTGGAGCAACTTGGTCTAGTGGGAAGTGTCCCTGCCCATGGGGGAGGATGAAACTAGGTGATTTTTAAGGTCCCTTCCAAAACAACCCATACTTTGATTCTGTATTTTGGATCCTAAGACACATGGGCTGAAGAACAGGGTTTTGACAGGAGAGGACAGTTTTTGGCAAGCTGGAAAAGAGGACAGAATTAAGAATGTCCTTAAGGACACCATCAGGGTCTGCAATGATGTTGAGAGGCAGCCAAGCACTCTCTGAGATGAGACATAGATGCCTGAGGAATAATACACTGCTGATAACACCAATATTCCTACAGTCCAGTACAGGAACTGTCTTTTGTGATTTACATGGGAAAAGCGTGCTCAACATTTGGCATAAATTGAGCCCTCAAGGAATTACTGCTCTGGTCTCCGCATGTCCTCTGGCTGCCCCCAGCATGACGCACAGCAAATCTGACAGCACAACAGAGACAAATGTGGATGACTTTGAGGATAAATACCCTATGCCCCATGTGGACACTGCAAGACTTCCCAAAGCAAGCCAGCCCAGACCCAGCTAATTTAAGAATTTATTCGTCATTCATTGCTCTGTCTGAAATAATTTGGTGAGCTAAAAAAGGACATCATTTTAAAACACAGCAGTTTCATTTCTTTGGAAGAGGTTTTTTACATTTCCATTTCTTCCTTATTTTTAGCAAAATATGCATCTATTTTTATGTGAGCAATATCCAAATCTCTTCTAATGAAACTTGCTTAGTGCAGGTCACAAGCCAGGTTTCAGCACTGTCTATAACCAGAATTCAAGCTGACTAAATGCATGCTGAAGGGCAGCCAGCATAGAAATGGTCTTATTGTTTTCATTTTAAATTGAATTAAGAGTGCGTAGACTTTACTTTATCAGAACAGCTACTATTTTCTCCTGAGAAAACCCATATACATTATTTTTGTAAGGTTAAACACTTTTTTTGCTCAGCTCTAGGAAGGTAAGCGAAAACAGTCGGACTGAAACAAAAGAAAACATCTACAGGATCTCGGAACTCTGCTGTTTATGCCTCCGGGCTCCCATCTTCTAACACATACATGTGCCTTGTCAGTCACAGTGGATTGGATGCAGAATTTTACAGGGCAAGGCCAGTTTTGCACCAGAAAATTTTAGGCTTAAATACCTAAAATTTTCACAAAGGGTAGAACAAGCAATAAGCACTCATAAGTGATCAGCTTAACTGATGCTCTGCCTGCTGCTCTGAAAATCCAGCTGGTTTATTCTAATTGTCCTCAGAATGCTGAAAAGCAGCCATCCATTCTGCTCAGGCCAGCAGCAGTGAAATCCCAGCTCCCTTCAAATATCATTTTTCATCTTGTTTACAAGGTCTGCCAAGTTCCCAAAGAATTAAGGTCTTACTCAGCTCTGCCCTGATTGCAAACAGATAGGGGAGAACACGGGCAGTAAGGAGTCTATATCTGTCTGCATCAGAAGTTTTTGTGTGGGCACAGAATATCAAGAGGTTCCTTCACTCAACCATCCAATCACTTGGGTCTGAAAGATGAACTCAGCCCCTGCTGCAAGGGCAGAGGAGAATTTTTAGCAGTGACCATCTCTACTGATGCTTCCACTTGAGTGACACTGGGATAAATTTCTTTGGTGAGTGAATTCAATGAATCTAAGTAACTAGCAGGGATGCTGAGAAGATTTTCTACTTTGGGATACATATTTCATACACAAATATACGTGTATCACACAGATATATACATCTATAGATATATGTATATGTATATGTGTGTACACATATGTGTGCGTGTGTGTGTATTATATATATAAATTAGAATGTCAATTGGATTTTGAATTTTTGAGGAAAAATTGTCAAGCAACCATCAACTGCCTGGAGCCATAGAAGAGTGAGTTACAGTAATAATGGATTGTTCTCCATTACGTTAAAACTCCTCTTAAACTGTATCTTACCAGACACCATGGTAGATCATTAGGGGACTTCTTATCTGTGAAATCTCCCTTCACACACAGCAGCCTGACAGAAACAGAATAATAATTTTGTTGGTTCTTCCAACTCCTTCTGTCATTTTAGACTGTATTTATCAAAAGGGAACAGTGTTTCTGCCAAAGGTAATATTAACATTAGTTAACATGAATTCCTGCAATTAAATCTCCCTGAGAAACACTGCAAAGAAACATCCTTCTTCAGTGTTTTTAATCCAAAACACAGACATCTGAAAGCAAACCTGACTGCAAAGAAAGGTGACAAAGCACTTGGTTTCCATTCTCTGAAGAGGGAAAACAGCATTAAATAATTATGGAATCGGTCCAGCCCAAGAAAATGGAAAAGGAAAGAAAACTTAAATACTTACTGAGTGATAATACATTGAGGGGAAGGAGGGTTTTGTGTCTGGTGAAGGCAAAGGCAGGTTGCTCATGGATCTGCAGATGAGGCTAAGGCTCACCAACAAACAGCCAACCTACACCAGCTTCCCAGAACACATATTTTTTATTTGGGGAGAAGGCAATTGAGATCCCATCTCCCAGCCAAGAAGGTTGTTTTTACTTGCATTAAAATCAAATTATAAAATAAAGCCCCAGCCAAAACCACAAAACTCTCCTGGTTTTGTGTTACAACTGGATGAAGCCTCCACTCGGCTTTACGTGGCTTCCACACAAAAATATAAATTATACACAGGTTTGGCAACAGGAAGAACACATTCCCCATTCAGGGTTAAAAGTGAATGAAAGCTGCATGTTTATGGGTTTCTTCATAAAGCTTTTCCACAGCTGTATCTGTTTTATAAATAGAACCAGTCAAACTAGTTGTACAGTAATATCCATTATAAAAGCGGTTCTTCTGTATTTTTCCACCAATTCATCCTATTTTTTTTCACAAAAATTGACTCTTTGTTTGGAAGGTTTTTGTCGATATCTTGTTTGAGCACTTGTACAGTAAAATCCTGGACCCTTTCCAAATGGCCAGTGTGATTATTCATTATTTTTTGCTTGTCAGTAACTACAGAATCATAAAGTATTGTCTCCACTCTGTGAGTGGCAACAGAAGCAACAGAAGCTAAAGAACACTAGGCTATGAACACTTTTCTGGGGTGACTTTCTGGATGAATTATTCATGCAAAAATCCACAAAGCTTTCAGGACTTTTAAATCTTTTCAACTATACAAAGCAGTTTTTCCAGTATTCACAAATACAAATAATTTTTTTAAGCCAATCTTGGCATCATTTTTGTGAAAATACTAAGCTATTCTTTCTACTATCAAATTAATCCTAAACACAATTGTGTTTATTCCTTAAGCCTTAAAAAATATTGCACTGTATCCTCTGACAGTTACAGTATTATAAAAGCTCTTTTAAAGTTTTTAGTATACTCCTTCAAACTGTAATTGTAAATAGGTAAAATCAGAGAACAGGGGATAGGGCATTTTAGCCAAAAATAGCAGGAATAAGGGAATAGGAAGAGATTCAGCAGGTTGACCTAGAAACCAGGCAACTATTCTGCATTCAAGCTGAATAATGTAGCCACCTGCTGCACAGAGCTGAGGTTTGAGGTGAGGACCTCAGCACCGCATCAGCCTTGAGCTCATCCATTTCTCTCTCTGACTGAAAAGCAAGATGGAGAAAACAGCTCCTATTCAAAGGGCACCAGCCAAAAGGCCACATGGATGCCTCCAGATCTCACAATGACTGCCAGAGCAAGGATCTTCCTGCTTGGTTCAGATGAGATACCAGACCTTGAGATCTCTTGATTGCAGGCCATCCAAGAAATGTGTCATTGTCAAGAGAAATGTACCAGGAGAGAAACCAGCATTTACTGAGAATATGTAGAGACCTAAGTGAGAGAGTACCTTCTTAGAGCTGGCATAACCCAGCCCCAGAGCCAGCATGTTTCTTTCTTTACAAGAAATAGGTTATCTCCAGGTGCAAAGACCAAAGGAGTTGCCCAAATGAAGCAACTGAGGAAGGACATTCCAAGTGATCCCAAAATGCCTCGGCCACCCACAAGCAATGAGACAGGGAAGTGATTTAACCTAAAAAAAAAAAAAAGGCATAAGAAATAGGTCCTTTCTATTTACTGTAACAACAGGGCTTGCTGAGCCATGGTTTGATTTGCTCTCCATATAGCCACAGCTATTTAACAACCCAGGCAGTCACACTGCAAATTCAACAGATGCAGATTAGTGGAGAGTTCGTAGGCCTCTTTGCACAGGTTTGGTTAAATGCTTGAGAAATTAATAATGACTGAGGGAACTACCATAATCTTCCAGGGCAGCAACAGCTGTGGAAATGACATTTATGTAACATGCTCCCCATAAACTATTTGATGGAAAAGTTGAAATATTCCCATATAATTTTTTTTCCCCAAAAATATTCTCCAAGGTCTAAGCTCCTACACAGGAGTTGAATAGCCTCAAAGGTCAGCACAACTGGTCTAGGAAATCAACAGGGAGAGGAACTTTTATCCTGTCTCTGGGTCACATTCTACCCATAGTGCTGTCTGTGGAGTCTGCTACCAGAGAAAAACTCCACCAGAGAGAGTTCAGCACTCAGGAGCACCAAGGAAAGGTGGCTCCTGGCCGGAACAGCCCGCACCAGTAAAGCACTGTGAGTGCCCCCACGGTGAGGTGAAGGATCTCCAAGCCAGCAGAGCAGCGATGGCCATAAATGAGGCAAGAACCAAGTAAGAGAAAAGGGCTTGGGGAGAGACCACCAGCTCAAGCCAGAGGTGGGTGGGAAAGGACACCCACCAGTGTGTGGTACTCACACGTGTTGTGGAGTGCACACAGAGGGCACAGCAGAGCAGTTGTTCATGATGGGCTATGGCTAATTATTTTCATTCACCAGCACATTTGGAACCATATTTCTCAAACAGTAACTTTGTGAATGGTAACGAGACCCCAGGGTATTTACCACACCACTTATCTGTTATTAGAGCACACTACTAACGTGTCTGTGGGAAGCTGGATATTAGCTGAGGGGCTGGAATAAAAGGGCATTCAAATGCCAAGGAAAATTAATTATATAAAAGCACAAAACAGTGATGAATCAATCAAACACCAGCACACTAACAGAGACAAGATAGGCAGGTCAGCTGCAGCAGGCATCCACCCTTCAAAAAATGTCTGCGTCTAGGGATCAGAATTAAACTCCTGCTCTCTAGGGCCCTCTCTGAGTCCGCTCTCTCACATGATGCAGTGGCATGGCCAGACATGCTGTGCTGCCAGGGCTTAAGAGATTACAGTCCCAGCATGTCCCTGGCCACTTGCCCCCACCTTTCCCTCCCACTACATTTGATGCCAGTTACTATCTTTCCATAACACCTAGCAAAAAATGTGCCCGTATCCAGATTTTTCTAAGAATTTTTAGTGCATTTTGCTTGTTCAGATCTTTCAAGAGGACATTTTGGCAGCCTGAAGCTCAGAAAAACTGCATCAGCAGAACTTAGGAGGAGGTGAGGAGGACTGGTCAAGCACTTATACACCAACTGAGCTATGGCCAGATCAGCCTGATGGACTGCACATGAAAACAGGGAAACTCTCCTCACGGCATCAGCCAAGGGAGGTGACACTTGCATCTTTTTTTCAAGATTTAGGCCAAATTCTGCCCAACCAGGGACTCAGATCATTTCGCCATTACTGTATCGGACAACCCAGAATGTCCACGCTCTTCTTCTTTCATTCCACCCAGCAAAGGGAAGGCATGGAATCTGGGGGGGTTTGAGTGGACCTACAAGCTGTGAGATATCTTGAACAGAAATCCACGTGAAGAGGCAGTTTCAAGCTGTGGTATGCACAGGTTGTACTTGTGACATGGAGACTGGGCAGTACAGAAGGGGATCTCCTCTACAGCCAGCGTTGTCCTTGGCTGAACAAAATCACCCACAAAAGATCCCATCTGGGAAGCACCATGTCAAAGTCAGGACAGTGTGATAGTGCTGTCAATGCTGCTGCACAGGGTGTGGTAGCCTTTGAGCTACAGCTGCATGCTTTCAGGGACTCTCTTGTTTTCCACTTCACTCCAGCACATGAGAAGTACATCCAGAAGCAGAACTAGCTATGAGCAGAGGGCGTACAACATCAGAAATTATTGTTTGGGACCTGCCATGCTGATCCTGGGGGATGGGAAACTGTGTCTGTGCCAGCCTGCTGGGAGGACTAATATCACCCAGAAACCAGGACAAATGTGCTGGCAGAACCCAAGCAGAACATGAACCTGCTGCAATGCACCATGTAGCCAGGACTGCTGCGGGGAGCTCGGCATCGTACACAGACTTCTGTGGGCACTTGCATATCATACAACCCACAGAGGGTTCTGGGAAGGCTCTACTTTGCATGGTGAAAGAGTCGAACGTTTTCACTGCATGTCAAAGAGGACTTGATGTTTGATTTGAAGAATGGTACTTTCAGTGACTAAAATATTTCTACTCTTTATCCAGTCACACACACACACACAAATGCTGGCTCTACCGACAACTGGTCCAAAACACTACCGATTTGGTCCAAAACCCAGAATGTCAAAATGAAAGTATCCCCCAGATCATCAGCTACTTTGGTTTTATCTGATGAACTAGAAACTTGCTGCAGAAAAGATCAGTGATGTGCTTATGGATTTGCAGTGCTCCGTGATATCCTGTAGAGCTGGCCAGACATAACACTTGCCATTCTCATCTTGTATCATCCCCTCTGAAAACTCACACACTCCTGTTTCCTTAACTGATATTCACAGAAAAACAGATTTCACTGCTGGGTGTATGAAGGAAAGCTGCAAAAGCATTTGCAGTCAACCAGCTGTTTTCAGCACAAATCCAAACCACAGCCCCATACCAGGTACTATGAAGGAAATTAACTCTATCCCAGCCAAAACCAACACAAGCCTAGGTAAGATTTATACCATTTTTACAACAATCTCATCCGCTTGTTATCTATTCATGGGAAGAGTCTTTTCTTGCATGTTAAATGCAGGAGGAAACATGACACTGAGAGATCTGGGACCATGAGGGCTACTCGACAGGCCCAGATTCCCTCTTTAGAAGCTGTGTGAAAAATTCCATCATCAGTCCTGAAAACAAGGCTGATAAACTTGTCTTCTATGTGCCAAAGGAACAGTTTAAAAATGTTGTGGAGCACTCTCACTTTCCTTGCCAGGGTTTCTACCCCTTGCATCAGTTACAGCTTCAGTATTTGACTCAGTTCAGGAGGTAAAATATTTCCTGGGGAGCACAGATAGAATAAATGACCAGTGATAGGAAGAAGTGGGAAAAAGGTTGAGAGACCTGCAGGTTTGTGCAAGGGCTCTGTTCCTCAAGCAGCAACTGTGGTTTGGGAGGTTTTTGCCCTGCAACTTTCCTTCTCTGCTCTTCAGTCATACCAAGGGCCAGAAAAGCTTTCTGTGCCCTTGCAGCAATGTGACAACTGCAAGAGAAAAAGCAACCTCTTAAAACATTACTGACAAGCTATTTGAGCTATTAGTTCGGAAAATTAAAAAAAAAAAAAAAAAAAGGCACTAAACTGGTTACCATGTAACAGCTTTACCTCAAAGTAAACTGAGGAAAAGGAAAATATATCAATGAATATTCATGAATTATTATTTTGCTTGATGAGCAAGCAGTATGTAGATGTTGGCTCAAAACAGCCCCAGAAGGTTCTGTATCCTTTTCTAAGAAAGGAATCACTTATTGCAGTTAAAGACAACAGCTTAAGACCCTCAAAAAAGATTAAAAAAATATCCCACAGGCAGAAAGGAATCCAAATTTGCCACAGAAATGATTTACTGCAAATTTTTGTCTCAGCTCTGCAACTCAGATTAGAATTCAACCCAGCAGTCACCTCCCATATGTCTGAAATCGCGTGACGCTGGTTCTTGTCAGTGCAATTCAATAATCACTGACTTGCAGGTTGACCAAATACTTCCCACAGTTGCTAAGAACAGATGTTGCACCATTCCCTCTGGCTATGAAAGATAGAAATAATTGGTCTTTGTGCTAATATACTTCTATTGCCCCATGATCTCAACATTCTCTCATATCCCCACTGTCTCCTATGAAAGAGGAACAATAATCCATTAACACAGCGAAACAGGATGTATTGGCCAGAAATGCATTAGGAGAGGACAGGCAAACACAGGAAACTTTTCCTTGGCCAGTTCAATTGCTAGTGTCTGTTAATCCTTGCAGCATTCAATTTTCCTCCAGAGAGCATAAGACTGAATTAAGCTTTTAAAGTAAAACAATAAAAAATAATTAGACTGTTTTACAGGGTTCCGCTTAACTACATTTTTTTTTTATAGTTTGGTTTCTTTATTTTCATCTTGTGAAAAACATACTGTAAATCACCACCTATCACAGCCACTTTTCTAAAACCATTGAATTGCTTTAAAGAGTTTGCTTTGTTTAAAGCTTAACTAAAATAAACAATATCACAAAACAGTGAGTTACGACACTGATACAGATCGCCATTTCTTTCTTTAAATTATTTTTTTTTTAAATCTTGGAACATGTATTTGAAAGATAATAAAACTGACCATGAGGAAAGTAACCCTTATTTTAAAAGAAACAACTTCTACCAGTTCTATTCCCTAAAAATTTCTAGATCACTTTTGCTTCTACATTGCCCATGTAAACCTCCTCCCATATGAGCAGGACCATCAAGATAGCTTGGTCTGCCTCTGTAGGTCCTTCAGAGTAAGCAAGGATGGTTTTCTCCCAACACATTGCAAATTTCTAGCTGCAATCCACATGCTTGTTTGGGTTGCGTGGGATGAGTGAGGAAGCAGGATGGGGTGAGTCCCAGGAAGCCTGCTGCTCTAAGTGTGTGAAGGCAAATAAATTTCCCATGTTTAGCAGCAGTATTACTAACATGGCATGGCAGTTCAGTTATCAGCCACACTGTCGTGTTAGCCACAAACCCTTAACATATTTCCTGTGTGAAATCACCCCAGTATAAGAAGTTTCAGTCTAAGTATAAGAAGTGTATTGAATGCCTAAAGCCATTTTTTGACTCTTACACACTCCAGCATTACCAATATTTATATGCCAGCCTATAGCTCTAACCAGAGCTCTGACCACAACCAAAATGAGACTTTTCCTTTCCCCCAAAATGAGACGGCACACATCTGCCACTTGTCTCTCTGACTAATGGGACAACAGTTTGGAGGCAGTCCTACCGGGCACAGACCGCTCTGTCCTGCCCAAAATCTTTACAGATGCTTATGAAACTGGAGGCTTGAGCTACAGGCTCAACCCTGAGTGAGGCCAGCAGAGAAGGTGCTGTTCACAAAACCACAGAATATTTGAGACAGCAAGGGATGTCTTGCAGATTGTTTAGTCCAAGCCCCTGCTCAAAGCAGGGTCATCAAGAGCAGGTTGCTAGGGACCAATTACAGCTGGATTTTTAATAACTCCATGGACTTCATGCCGGTGCTCACAACGCTTTTAGCCCTGCAGTTCAGTTTTCAGTCCACCTCCCTCTTTATTTATCTGCTCTATGTTTCATCAGTTTGCCTATGAGGACGCTACAGAACAGAGTGTCAAAAGCCATACGGTCTCTCCTCATCCACTGAGCTCATCATTTCTTTTTAGAAGGCTCTTCCTTTGGTCTGGAAAGACTCCCCTTTCTTTAACCTATGCTGACTACTCCCAGTCACCTTCCTGAACTTAATGTGTTTGGAAATAGCTTTCAGGAGTATTGCCTTCTCAAGGTGAGGCTGAGCAGCCTGCAGTTCTCAAATCCAGCTTCTTGCTCATCTGAAGTGACACTGGGTGAAAGGAATACAAAAACTTAACTGAGAGAGCATGACTAGCCAAGGTATCCATCCTGTCTTCCTCATCACCAAGGTTTGCTGCTGAGCTTTCTCATTACTGGAAAAATAAGAGCTGTCCCAGATCAACAAGGTAAAGTCTATTTTGGGGATTTTTTTTCACTGCCCTGGACACAGCTGGACACAGCTGTGCACTGATGTCTCCTTAGGACACCTACAACTCATTTGTCTGTTGATTGTCCCTCCAGGAGATATCAAGGTATTTAAAGTTCCCCATGAAGATCAGGACCTGTGAATGTGAGACTTCTTCCAGCTGACTGAGGAAGATCTCAACTAGTTCTACCTCATCAGGTGGTCTGTAGCAGAAATCTGCAATAACAACACCTTCTATTCCTGACCCATAAGCTCTCAGTTTATGGCTTATCTCTCAAGCCAAAGCAGAGCTCCACCTGTTCCCAATGCTCTCTCAGAGATAGGGCAGTTCCCTCTCCCTACCTCCTCCCTATGGAGCCTGTAGCCAACCTTCAGAGCACTCCAGTCATGTGAAATATCTCACCATGATCCTAAAGAGGTTGTGGCCCTGCCACTGCACACAGACGTCTAATTCCTTCTGCTTGCTGTGCTGCACTGTTGGAATGCCAGCACTTCAGAGGTGCCCAGTCATAATGATTCCCCAGAAAAGGCATAAGAACTCTCCTAGTTTTTGACCAGGTTGTTGAAGACTCCAGTGTGTTGAGTCCAGTCAGTTTTGCATGGGTTCATCAGAGCCCATTTCCCCTGTAGCAGTCGAGCTGATAAATTTCCCCAAGACCTGAATCTGCCCAGGAAGGCTGAGCAATTAAGAGGATTTCTTCTCCTGCCTTGTACCCTTTATTAAGCACTAGTCCAACTCTAAATTCAGAACAGACCTGTGAAATGTTGCCACTTACAAGAAAAAGTTTCCCTTGCTTCCTTTAAAGCCTTGCATCTTTCTGCACACTCCAGTTTTGCCAGTGTGGACATGACCCTACTGAGTGATTTCACACTTCAGACACTCCGAAATCTCCCACCATTTACAAAGCAGGGTCAATTCCCCCAGTGACCTGTGTGACCTATCAACATCCTCTTGTTTGGTATCACCAGTATTTCAATCCTATTTGCACAAAGTGGGGTGATCACGCAGTCCTGATGTGATCCTTCAGAGGTACAATCTACCCCACAAGTGTTCATAAAAGCAAGGAGGTGAAATTTATTTTGGAAGAGGAATGCTGAACGGAGATCCACAGAAACTCACTGGCCACCTTAGGACTGAACCAGTCACATGCTAACCTGCTCACAAAAGATAGGTAGCCATGAGGCTTGAATCTATTCTCATTTATGTTCTAGAAGACACTCTTGTTCAGGAATAAATATTATATGTAAATAAAAGACAGATCGTGAGCTGTAGTTTTCAGTAGCAGATAAAACTATAAAGCGTAGCTTATCACTAGACTATTCCATGCATTCCAGTAATGCTAAATCTCAGACTACAATGGCCAGAGAACAAAAATTAGTGAACAAATCCCACACATTTCAATGAGATTTTCATACCTTATAACTCCTTTGAAACAGAAAAAGCGCAAGACTTTATCTGTATTTATACAATGCCACCTAGTGTCTAATTCATCAACACTTTTTAATCCAGAGATTACCCAGTATTTTTTAAAAATCAGTGTTTGCTGGCACATTGTCCCCAAAATGCTTTTCAAGTACTGAAAACCAGCAGCAAGATTATATGGTCAGAGTTCATGATCTTCATTTTTCCTGTGTTGTTTTTTACAGTGCACATAGGAATGTAAATTAATTCTTACTGTTCCTAAAACCAGGCACTTGGAGGAACTAACTATGTCATCTCACCCTAATACCAATATATAAGACAGGGCAGATGAATTACAGCCCCAAAGTTCATCTTTCTCGCTGCTGTATCTGCAGTAGAGAAGTAGGCAGTGTCTATCCCTCTAACTTCTGGAGAAGGGGAAGTGTTCAAGCCAGTGAATTCTGGCATCAGGGTGAAGGCTTCTGCCTCACCCAAGGGCTTAAAGGTGCAAAATAGATTCACCACCATCGAAGGTGAAGGGGAAACAGATGTGACTACAAGTAAAAAGCCTGGTCCAGTTAGCCTTAAAACATGCAAGACTATCAGAAAGAAACAGCCTGCAGTGGGGGGGACATAGGCACCTGTCAATCAACCTGATCAAACACCTATAGAGCCTTGCTGCTTGCCCTGGGCCACGATCCTGGTGTTGTGGAGGGAGTTCATCTGGTACTCTGACCACTATCTCCTGCTGTTATTCCATGTGGGCACAAACAATACTGCCAGGGGAAACCTGGACAATATCAAAAGTGACTACAGAGCTCTGAGGGCAGTAGGCAAGGGCATGAGGACCCATGTGGTGCTCTCCTCAGTCCTGCTGGGGAGGGGAAAGGATGTGAGAAGGGTGCAAACAGGACAAGTCAGTAACTGGCTGTGGACCAGAATCACAGAAGGACCATCCCAATGCCTGAGAGCACTGTTCCAATGCTTCCTGAACTCTGTCAGGCTTAGTGCTGTGACCACTTCCCTGGGGAGCCTGTTCTGGTGCTCAGCCACCCTCTGGGGGAAGAACCTTTTCCTGATATCCAACCTAAACCTCCCCTGACACAGCTTCAGGCCATTCCCTCGGGCCCTGTCACTGGTCCCCAGAGAGATCAGTGCCTGCCCCTCCTCTTCCCCTCATGATGAGGTTGCAGACTGTGATGAGGTCTCCTCTCAGTCCCCTCTTCTCCAGGCTGAACAGACCAAGTGCCCTCAGCCACTCCTCATACGGCCTCCCCTCAAGGTCCTTCACCATCTTCATTGCCCTCCTCTGGACACTCTCTAATAGTTTAACATCTTTGTTATATTTTGGTGCCCAAAACTGCCCCCAGTATTCCAGGTGAGACAATCCCCTCCCTTGCCCAGCTGGCGATGCTGTGCCTGATGCCCCCCAGGACACGCTTGGCCCTCCTGGCTGCCAGGGCACTCCTGACTCGTGTTCACCTTTCTGTCAGCCAGGAACTCCAGGTCCCTTTCTTTGGCACTGCTTTCCAACCTCTCATTCTCCAGTCTGTCCGTACAATCAGGGTTGCCCCATCCCAAGTGCGGAGTCCAGCTCTTTCTCTGTGTGCTGGTGTCTGTGACAGGAGCTTGGGTTCAGTGATCATGGGACACTGTCTGCAGAGTAGCATCTGCTTGGAAGATGCTTGCTACGCAGAGAGAAGACGCTTTCATCATGACAGTTGACCTCATAAGGAGAGCTTTAAATTCAGGAAAAGGAAGGGAACAGTAACTAGCAGTCTTGTGAAGGAGAGATGGACAGGGTCACTGAGCAAAGGGCATGTGGAGTGATGTCATGGAAGGGACCACAAAGTCAGCAAAATGAGGCTTAAGCAGGACCTCCAGCGTGTGAGCAAGGAAGTGCCTGGAAGACACCATCATGGAGAAATCCTCCAAACCATCTGCAGAAACTCAGGGTTCTGGGAACCTCTCTGAAGTGCCTGTGCAGCCATGCCATAATATGAGGCACACACAGAAACACAAGAGGTACTGCCTGAACACCAGGAGACACTTGGTTCATGTGAGGGAGCACTGGCACAGGTTGCCCAGAGTGGCTCCATCCTCCAAGATATTCAAAAGCCATCTAGACATGGACCTGGACAACTGGCTCAAGGTAGCGCTGTGTGAGCAGGGGGGCTGGATAAGATGACCTCCAAGGGTCCCTTCCAACCCTAGCCATTCTGTGATTCTGTAAATGGAGCAGGGGTGCCTTGATTGGACTTCCACACTGCATACCTCCGAGGTTCTGTATAGTAAAGAAGAATACTGGCCAAAAAACCACTGTATGTTGAAAGAGGGGATAAAAGATCTTGCTGCCCACCAGCTCACTGTTTAGGCCTATGTACTTAATATTTTGGAGCAGACTTGGAAGGAAAGGCTAATTAAAGTCAAGAGCTAAAACTGTGTCTTATCTAAGGTATATTATACGGTACACAGCATTCAGGGAATTGGACTTCTCTCAGGAGAAAATGGACTTCTTACATAAGCACAATTCAGAGCAACTACTCTGTCTCTTTTTAAACAAATATTGGATAGTGCTTCATGTCCTAAAACAGGGTCTCCTGAAAGAGGAGTCACCAGGCTAACAATAGGTTGTTAGTGCTGTTTCTCAATATTCAACTTGGGCACCGAGCCTATTAAATGCTTTTACTTCACTGTTGCCCTGTATCCCATTAAATTCGGGATTGCCATTGCTATAAAAGACCACAGGCTTCATTCTTTCTCTGCGAGGCCTCAGGACTTGCCAGGCTTTGTTCAAACGTGTCTTGGCTTGCCTAAAGTTTTGCTTTAGCTTGCTCAGCTCTAACAGCAGTTTTTCTAGAGACCATGGTCATTATTGCCTCATTTGTTTTCTTTGTTATAATAATGTGGTAAAACCTTATTTTTTTATATAGACAATACTTATTCTGCACTTAAATGAAGTATTTATGACCCTGGGATAATGATTCATTGTATGGGGAAAGCAAGGCTGATATGATAGCAGAGGCCTTGAGAAGGGGGACAGGGGATGCAGTGCAAGCAGGGAGGGGGTGATAGAGCAGAGACATTCATTAGCACTGGAGACCCCCAAGGCTATCAACAACCCACCAAATGGGCTGTTAAAGAAGTGCACACCTGTAGCTGAGCAAAACAGCTTTAGGGGCAACAAGAAGACCAAAGAAGTTGTCTTTGCACTGGAGACTCATTGATAGCTGGAATTCTCACCAGCTGTCCCAGGCATTGATCTAATAAAGCTGTTAAGCCTATGCTTAACTTGAAAGAGCACTAATGGAACTCAAAGCTTGAAGCAAACAGGATTTAAGATGAAGTTAAAGTAGCTGTCTGGACTGAATGGGTTGTTTACATAAAAGTATTACAACTCTGTGAAGCCGAGCAAAGTTTTCCAGTTTCCTCTTGATGAAGTAATATTTCTAGTACAAGAAGAATTACGTTCTCAAAATGTATGTATATTTGTGAGCATAAACTTATAAATACTTTCTTATTTACTCAGAGACTGATCTGTCTTCAATGTTACACTGTTTGCTATACACCTACTCAAAATTTTATGGTCTTAGTCTAAATGTTTATGATTTAAAAATCACATGCTTAAAACATTAGCGACAAGGGCAAGCTAGTATCTTAGAGAAACTTGGTCTCAAAGCAGCTTTTTTCTCCTTTTTCCTGAGGATTTATTGATTTCTATAGATGGGGGTTTTCTTCTTCGGAAAATGGGCTGTTATCTCCCCCACCCTTATCAGCACAGCTGTGTAACTTCACCAGTCTGAATCGTGGTCTTGCAGTAGGCACGGCCTCGCTGAAACGCTGCTAAAGTCAGTATTTATGGGTGTGAACTGCATAGAAATTAGGTGAGAATCTGACTGATTTCAGTAGCTCTGATCTACTGAAAACTGGAGGGAAACCATGCTGCAGTTTTCTAAGCCCTCATGTGAAGACAACCAGCATCAAGTTATCTCCTGCGCTCAGGCACAGTTTTCAGCTCAAAAATTCCCGATATTTACCTTCTGAGAGCAGGGTCCAGAGGCACTAATGTCCTGTGATGACAGGATCTGTGATCTGATGGTCACAGATCCATTAGGCTGATTCATTGCTGATTGTCTTAGCTGTAAATTCATAGAATCATACAATAGTTTGGATTAGAAGGGACCTTTTAAAGGTCATCTAGTCCAGTTCTCCCTGCTGTGAGCAGTGACATCTTCAAAAAGATGAGGTTGCTCAAAACTCCATCCAACCTGACTTTGAACACTTGCAGGGATGCAGTGTCCACAACTTCTCGGGTCAACATGTTCCAGTGTTTTACCAGCCTCATTGTAAAAAAAATTAGTTCTTATAAGTAATCTAAATCAGCACTCTTTCAGTTTAAAGCCCTTCCCTGTGTCCTGCTAAAAAAGCTACTCTCCATCTTTCTTGTAGGTTCCCTTCAAGTACTGAAAGTCGACAAATTCAGCTGTTATAGGATTGGAATGGTGGTGGGTGGGGAGGGAGCTGGGCAGCAGGGCATCCTTTAGGGCTTTTTCCCATGTTGGGTATTAATTATGCACTACTAACCTTTGAGCTCGTTCTGGTAATCCTCTACCAATAGGAGAAGAAATCTTGGTCTTCTGCCATTCGGGATGATGTAATTTCCACACACCCATCACCAGTGGGCTGGCAATGATCAGAAAACGAGAGAACTCATCTCTCACAGGCCAGGGATGAACTCTGTATGCAGACCAAGCAGTGAAAAGTGGATCAGTTCTGTCTAGGCCATATTAAAACCACGTCAACCCTTATTAAATGTGTTTGGCTTTGACTACACTATTACTGGCACTACCATTCTTCTCCCAAACTCAAAAATATCTATTTCAACCTGCATAAGGTAAAGGAGACTAAAGCACGGAAAAGCCTAACCAGAAACAGAGCAGAACATTTATTGCCACTGGCAAAATCTCGTGGTCCTCCAATGACCAGATCTGGGCAGGGAGCGGGGCCTGACAGAACAGGACCTTCTTCTGTTGTACAACTGCAGATTGAAAGATCATCTTTATTCAAAACCAGCTCTCATTGTCTGATCCAAACCCCACATGTTTACAGTTAAAATGAAGCATGATGTGATGGACACCGAGTGAAAGAGGAGACAACAGAAAGACATTGAACAGCTTTGCCTAATGTCATAGAATAGACTGAAAGCAGAAATGGAAATAAAACACTGCGTACGAGTCCGAATAAAGAAGGAAATGGGAGTTTTGAATCACTAAATCAAGGAAGATCAAGAAACATGACTGCTGAGGAGGGAAGGTTTCCAGAAATAGCATGCTGCATGCAACAACTATTCCCTAATGCTGCCTTCCAGACATGTGTCCAAAATCCCCTCAAAATCCCCATCTCCCCCGAGACAAGGGCTTCATGACTAATGGTGGCTTAAGACCTCAACACGCATTGCAGAGCTCACAGACAGGCCTGGCTGGGGGGAAATCCCACCTGACTGCTCACCAAGCCGAAAGGGGAGAAAGGGGCCCACGTGTTGCTAACCTGAATGAATTTGTCTGCTGTCTGTTTGGGCCAGGACACTCTGCAGAGTCCATCTGGGGACTGCATTCACTTCAGTAAGCAGAGGAGGAGCTGTGCCTGCTCCCTGTGGCTCCTCTTCCAGCAGCTGCATTTCCGTAACATCCAAGAGCCCCAGCAGCCTGCTCAGAGACACTCGTGGCCACCTCAGCCCTGGGGGAGCCCAGTGCCTCCCAGCACCAACCAGCAGCACAGGACAGGCGGGACTTTAGTACAACGTGCACTATGAGTGATTCAAACCTACTGTGGCAGGCCTGCATCGCTGGCTTGCCACATCTCCATGGGCACCACACTGTGGGTGAACAGTGGCCATCATGTGGGCTTCCAGAGCAGGGGGATGGGACATGGAATGTGGTGGGTTGACCCTGGTACCCAGCAAAGCCGCCCTATCCCTCCCCTCCTCCAGCTGGGCAGTGGAGAACTGTCAGCTCGGCTCACTTCTCTTTTATGATGTGAAGATGTTTGGTGTTGCTGCTTGTCCAGGTATCCGTAATAAATATCTCATTTAACTTGATTTTTTTTTTTAAAGTTAATTACCCAAAACCTTTTTCCATTTCCAAACTTTGCAACTTCTGTGATAAAAAAGAAAAAGGGTGCAAAATTATGGCTTTTTAAAAAAGTTGTTTCAGCAGAAATAATGAAAAAGGAGCTGGAGCCCTTCCAAAGAAGAAGATGAGACGGGAACTGTCAGGAAGCCTCGTGCAGCTTGCCATGGTCCTGTGACTCACAGGACTGCTGTCCCCGTGATCTGGGGGGATGTTCTTCTCAGCTGTCATCCATGATCCTCTCACCTGCTACAGTGCAAGAACATTTATTCCATAAATAAATCTCTCTCTTTACAGAGAGAGATGTGTCAAACACTTCAAAACAAAACCAATGCATCAAACAGCAACACCCATGCAGGAAAACACAGCTGCATCAGCTCTGCAAGTGGAAGACAGGGCACAGCATTTCTCAGATGCTGCAGGGTATAACTTGGGTTTCTTCTGGTTCACCCACATCCTAAGGAGGAGAGCAAGGATGCCTGGAACAGGTTAAAATAGACAAGTTAGCTCAGTTGCTCTTCCAGCTCACATGCTCGTAGCCTGGGCTGCTGTAACCTGGCACTCAGGGTCTTCTCAGAATAGATGCTACTCACAGAAACAGGCACAGAGTATCCCAGCTCACAATCCCATGGGAACCAGGAAATAATATCTTTCCAATTCTTTCCAGGCCATATTGACTTTTTATTCAGTGATTTAAAAAAAAAGTCGCTCTGCAGGCTTTGGTTTGTCACAGTGTTAGAGCTGCTGAACATTTGTCCACATTAATTGGCACCTAAATAAATACAATTTACTTCTGTTTCTCCCCGCTCTGTCAGCAGCAGGCTTGCTCACTTCTGACCCGTCTGGTCTTGCTTTTCGAACTCAGAGAGCAAAGAAGTGCTCTATTTCTCTTTCATTTCTGCCAGTTATTTCCAATTCTTTCTTCTTTTCCTTCCTCTGGCAGGGCATGCCTACCTCCTCTCCACCACAGATGGTTGGTGCATATGCAAGAGGTAACACAGGCCCAGCATGGAGTCATCTCTGGTGCCAAAGGTGTTCAGGCCCCAGCTAAGAATCAAAATCTTAGTCTGGAAAGCAAATGTGGGGAGAGATGAAAGAAAAATAATTATTCTTGACCAAAAGACACAGCTCTTATGTCTATAAAAGCCCACACAATTATCATGGAGACAGAAGCCTTCTACCCACATGCCCTGAAAGCGCGTAAGACTTCTTCCGGGAGTCTGGATACAGATCCATGGTTACTTTCCTGGGAATTGAGGGAAAGGATTTCTATGTGTGCTCCATCAGAAAATTGGATGGTAAGAAACATTGGATCCTAAGTTATATTATTTCTTTGCTAGCACTTAAATTAATGGTACCTTTAACCCCAAGTGTAATACTAGTTGTCTCTTTTTGTTTTATTCCTGTGTAGTAATAGTCTGTTTTAAGTCTTATGTCTGTTAGTTTTGCGTCTATTAAATAAATAATTCATTCTATAATAGACTGAATCAGCCATTATTAAAGAACTTGCAAATGAGAGTGGGTCTTGGGGTGCTGGCCACCTCAATACAGCTACTGCCTGCTGCCAGAGGCCTGGGCAAAAGGCAGGGACTTATTTAAACACACATCATCCATTCATAACATTTTCCTCCTTTACTACAGTCAGATGAACACAATCCAGGTGTGCCCAGCTGGCCAAGAAGGCCAGTGGCATCCTGGCCTGGATCAGCAATGGCGTGGCCAGCAGGACCAGGGCAGTGACCGTCCCCCTGTACTCGGCACTGGTGAGGTCACACCTCCAATCCTGTGTCCAATTTTGGGCCCCTCACTGCAAGAAAGGCATTGAGGGGCTGGAGCGTGTCCAGAGAAGGGCA
>VXBT01006577.1:101450-199605 GCA_013400235.1 Oriolus oriolus
AAGGAGGCTCAGGAGGACCTTCTCACTTTCCACAGCCACCTGAAAGGAAGTTGCAGCAAGGTGAGGTTGGTTTCCTCTCCCAAGTGACAAATGATAGGACAAGAAGAAAAGGCCTCAAGCTGTATAAGGGGAGGTTTAGACTGGATATTAGGAAAAATATATCCCCTGAAATTGTGGTCACATATTACAATCTGTACAGGCTGATCAGAAAATCAGTGGAGTTACCATCCCTGGAAATGTTCAAAATCATGAGGATGTGGCACTTGTGGACATGGTTTGGTGGTGAACATGGTGGTGCTGGATTGATGGTTGGACTTGATGATCTTAGAAGTCTTTTTGGACCTCAACAATTCAATGATTCAATGATGTCATAAAGAATCTTATAAGCATTTTCAACTGTGCATAATGGTTCAGGGTATTTCATTTGTTGGTTCTTGACTTGAGATCTTCTTAGGGAGCCTATTTTCAGGCTGGGAGGAAACAGCACTGGTTGCTCCATTAGTTTTATAAAAGGTCATCCTTGGATTTGTAGGAAACGATAAAGGAAACTCTCCAGAGGGTTGGGGTGGGAGGTCTTGTATCTTGCTTGTTGTTTCTTTCCTTAATGTGAGTTCAGCTCTGTGAATAGCTTTTGCTCATCAGCTGCCTAATTTTGAAGGAGGCTAAGGCAGCACAAATTGCAAAAAGCTCTTTCCATTGACTTCTCCTACCTCAGCTCCATTTATGTCCTTGGAGGGTGCAGACAGCTCTTCAGGATGGGTGTAACGATTGATGCTCCTGGAAAAAGTTGCAAAAGATCCTCTGCATCATTATCACAGCTGTGTCCCCATTAGGCTCTGTGCCCTGCTCAGCAAACTGGGGCACTTTGGGCCGGCTGCATCCCTGGAGGGATGGGCCAGACTCCAGATGTGTCCTGCAGACAACCCAGCTAATTCAGAACACAGGAGAGGCAGCTCTGGGAAGTTCAGGCTCGGCATGTGGGCCTGAGCCCATGGTTACACCCTTTGTGGAGCAGTCCCCACATCAGGGCTTGAGTCTGCCTTAGCACTCTGCTCTGATGAAGCAAGGGAAGATCATCTTTTACCAAAACCTCACAAATTAAGAGTGGCATAGCAGACCCAGACCTCAGAAATATTTCTTGGGTACTTTTGTTCTCATATGAACTCCAGCTCAGGCGTTCATCCCTCAAAAACAAGAGACAACTCCTCTCCCTCCTCTGAGGATGACACTATACCTTTGGACCAGTGCATCCCTGCCATGGGCAACCCAGGGCTTATCGACCCAGGTGGCAGTGGCTCACTTCACTCTGGGGGTTCAGGGAGCCAAAACATGGCACTCAGTGCACTGAAAAATACCCCAAGATCAAATCTACCAGCACCCACCTGCACCCCAGTACCTTCTGGTGGGAAACCATCTGGTGAGAGCCTCTGCCCTGGCCCCGACAGCACTCACTGAGAAACTGCATGCAGGCAAGCTACCTGAAAATGGGCATAGGCATCAAATCAGATCTCTGCTTTTTCATGTGTCATCAACAGCTGCAAATTGTGAGGTTTTTATAGTCACCACAGAGGGAGAATGAAGATTTCTCAAGTGACTTGTGGGCTCCAGGTGCAGCTCATGCACTTGATGCAATCCAGCTCCTGCTAGAGTGAAGTCTTGCAGCTGCATCAGGCACAGCTGCATCCAGAGCAAAACCTGCTTCAGATTTCTTTGCTCATCTAGAGACAACCCAAAAATCAGAAGGTAAAATTTTGGCCCCAGGGAATTCAAATACTTCAATAGGAAAGGACTTCATGCAAAAAAATCTGTCTGCAGAGGAGGGACAAGGAACCATGTATTCATGGAAGAAATTAGTTTGACCACGATATATTTGTCAGATATACTTTAGTTCAATAGTTTTATTTTCTTTGTATTAAAATTACCTCTACCAGAAAAAGACTGGCATCAGCCCTCAGCAATGGAGATTTTATAAAGCATTTATAAATACACACACACTTCGTCTCTATTAAAATGTTTTCTTTGTATTCTCCTCTGATTAAAAAAGAAAATCAAATGTCTCTTCTCACTGTAGCATCAAATTAAACCACATGAAACAAAACCAAGCAAGTCCCAAACCTTTTGTGCCCTGTGCTGTGTTCATCTGCACGTGTGTGTTCCCGTGGGTGTATTTTTATATCCGCCTAAGTGGTCTCATGGCATCAGGGCAATTAGGGATGTGAGGGATTCCCGGGTGCTGAGTTTTGGAAACATGTTTATTGATAGGGAGGTATTTCTCGCCGTGGCATCTGAGCACAGAGAGAAGTCCTCGTCTTCCACGGGGTAAGCTGAAGCAGGAACCAGGGCTGGATCTGAGTGTACGTGACAGTCACGTAGGCAAGGGCTGTGTGGCTGGAGAGAACAAGCAACTGCGTCTGTAATAAGAGATGGTATTTTCTTCAGCTCTTTAAAACCTCTAAAAGGAGATGAGAGAAGAGGACAAACCCCATGGCATATTGCAGGTTTGATAGGTGACCTTCTCCCAAAGGCTCTGGATGAGAGACAAGCGATTTCCTCTAAAAAGGGGCAATTTCTCAGACACAGGAATGGCAGGAGAGTAGGAAGAGAGGTCCCCTGATCTGCTCAAAAGGTGCCATATTCATGTGCTTATGTCCCCATCTCTTCTACAGGAGCAGAGCTGCTTGGTTCCACATTCACCACCTACCCCTTAAAACTGATCCACTTTTTTATGCACAGTGTCAAAGTTTATTGGACAAACTAAAATTAAGCCTGAGCAGCATTTCTTCTGCTTCATGTGCCCCTGCACAAGGAGGAACTTCAGCCAGTTCAAAAGAGACATTAGAAATGGCAAATGCCTGAAAGCAACCTGCAGTTGGACTCCTGTCCTGTCCTCTCCTCTCCTCTCCTCTCCTCACAATTTTTACTGCCTCATGGTTTTGTTGGCACAAAATGTACTGTCTTCTCTGTGGAGTTTGACACGGATCCACATAGCTATGCAGAAATTTCATATATGTCATGAGGGGCTGCTTATCCTCACATAGTAGTTACTTGTTTTCCTCCTTCATTTCTTGACTTCAAAGGCAAAAGAAGGTATTTTGTTTAAAGAAGCAGTAAAAGGATGTTGATGAGAGCAGTGTGCATGCTCTCAGCAAGGTTTTCCCCCTGGAACATGAAAATGCTCCTTCTGTGCTGCAGGATGCACCTGTACCCTCAGTATCACCCCTGGGAAGGTCTTCCCTGGCCAAAGAGGGAGGACAGAGGTGGCCCTCCTGCTCCCAGGCACCCAGCGGAGCAGCCCTGGGGTGAGCCTGCCTGGGGCACGCTGCTGCTCTGCCCTGAAGCCTGGCTGCAGCAGGGACCACAGGCAGCGTGGGGCTGTTGGCAAAACACGTGTAAGCCTGCACTTCCCAGGGAATTCACAGTGATTTCCAGGGAATGGACCAAGGGGGGAGCGAGAGGAAACAGGCACATCCATCTCTGGTTTCCCCTCCTGCTCTGTCTGTGCAGTAAATTACGGAGATTAAAGCTATAAAATGCGTATCCCCCTGTCTGACCCCGGACCTTGGCAAAGCGGCAAAGCTCCCTCCCACTATGATTGCCCGCAGGAGAAATGTGTTTATGTGCATTACTGGTTCGGGCAATTAATTTGCAGCCACAGTAATGAATCTGAGACCTCTCTGCCTGATTTCTCCCGCACTGCCAGGCGCTCGGCTGTCTGGGCAGGGTCCCTGGTAAGTAATTTCCCCGCATATCTCCTCAGGCCAATAGGAAACTCCATGAGTCACTTTCCTCCCTTTTAACAGCAGTAAGCGACAACTGGGAATCAGAAACTTCCTGAGAAAACAAAGGCACAAAGCCTTGCCTGGACAAGTCTAAATCACAACGAAATCTTTGCCAGTCCTCCAGCTAAGGTTGCCATGCCTCTCCTCCCACTGCTCTCTGCTCTGTGCAGCAAGCAGCCCCTTGGCAGTGCTGGAGGTGTGGGAAGCCCAGCCCCTCCCCAAAGAATCATGTAATGATTAAGGTGGGAAAAGACCACCAGGATCATCGAGTCCAACAGTAAACCCAGCACTGCCAGGACCAGCACTAAACCATGTCCCTAAGCAACACACCAACATGCTTTTCAAACACTTTCAGGGACAGTGATTCATTCCACCATTTTCTCGGGCAGCCTGTTCCAATGCTTGACCACCCTTTCTGTGAAGAAATTTTTACTAATATCCAATCTAAACCTCCCCTGGTGCCACTTGAGGCCATTTCTTCTTGTTCTATAGCTTGTTATCTGTGAGAAGAGACTGACCGATGTCGCACTTGGACACGAAGGAACCACACGCAGGCCAGCTGTCAGGACAGGATGAAAAAAGGGGCCCAGAAAGGACCCGCATTCTTTTATTTATACATTCTTAGAAAACACTGTGGATTGGAGGGTGAAATTACCACCCCTCAACCACATAGGTCAAAGGAAAAATCCATCAAACTTCTCCGCCTTAGGAGAAAGAATGAAAACATTCAGGCAAGGTTAGCATAACATGGCTTATGTTTACAGAAAATGCGTGAGAACTCTATTTACGAAATTAAAAACATTGAAGAACTGTGAAAATCAGGGCAACAGACCCCCACCTGGCTACAGCCTCCTTTCAGGCAGTTGTAGGAAGTGAGAAGTTTCCCCTGATCCTCCTTCTCTCCAGACTAAACACCCCAGCTCCCTCAGCCATTCGTCACCAGACCTTTGCTCCAGACCCTTCCCCAGCTCCGTTGCCCTTCTCTGGACACGCTCCAGCCCCTCAATGCCTTTCTTGCAGTGAGGGGCCCAGAACTGAACACAGGATTTGAGGTGTGGCCTCACCAGTGCTGAGTACAGGGGGACAGTCACTGCCCTGGTCCTGTTTGCCACACTATTGCTGATCCAGGCCAGGGTGCCATTTGCCTTCTTGGCCACCTGGGCACACCCTGGATCATGTTCAGCTGCTGTCACCAGCACTCCCAGATCCTTTTCTGGTGAGCAGCTTTCCAGCCATGCATCAATGCTGCATCTGTACCTCTAAACTGAGGGGTGCCAGGGGACACTGCTGGGACACAAAATGTGGGCTCTCAGGGGTAATTTGTTTGTGAGCTCCTTGACATTTGTTGGCCAGGACCAACCAGTACACAGCCAGCAGGTCCTGGGATGTGTCCAGGAGTTCACATGGGCCAGACCTCATTCCCTCTGGCCTGTTGTTGCCCCAGAGGACTGGCCTCAGCAAAGGGACCCTTGCATTCCTATTGACCTGAGGGAGGCAGAAGGCTTCCCAGCACTATCACAGCTGAGGAAGTCCATGCAGGAGAAGTGGCAGCACAGAAGGTCCTCAGAGGTTTTCACATCTGAAAGGCGCACACTACTATCAAGTTAAACTGAAGCTGGAGTTGATTTTGAGAACCATGATTTGAGGCTGAACCTCCAAAAATGGCGAATGGTGCTCCTTAGCCATTTAGGAATCTAGTCTGTGCTCTCACCTACTGCAGGAGGGAGCAGACAGGAGGGGAGGGAGATCTTGCTTATACATGACAGCATAAAGTGCTTTAATTGTCAAGTCTTGGGCAACATTGCCCAACATAGCAAGGAAAAGGTCACTCTTTCCTTATCAAACAGAAAGCTCTTTAGAATGAAGAGCTCAAAGATTTGTTCCAAGGATCTGAGCTAACATCTGAAAACATGGCCTCAGCTCCCCCAGGTTCCCAGGAAAATCATTTTGCATTGCTACACACACTGTTTTATTTGGACTCTCTCTCATCTCTGTGAGAATATTCTCCTCCCACTCCAACTTATTAAAGCAAAATAATTTAAAACTAACTCATGGAATCAAAAATTAATCCCATGCTGAGTGGTATTATGATTGCTGGAGCAAGCAGTAATTCCTGCCCAGCATCTTTGGCTGTGTACAGATCAAAGCCAGCATTACAGCCAAACACATCCTCAGCTGAGAAGGGCAGCCTCACTACCGCTGTTCCCAGGTGAGCAAAAAGGCTGAGCTCTCCCCATTGGATCATCTTTGGATTTCACGTGCCTTGGAGCTGGGATGCAGATGAGCTTCAACAGCTGTAGGTTACCGTGGGGTTGAATGAGGACCATGAGGCCAAAGGGGGACAGACAGGTGAGCAAAAACTCCAGCTGAGGTGAGCAAGACTTCAGCATTCAGCTTCCCACAGGAGCACTGTGAAGGCTGTTTTCCAGGCTCCCTCTCTTTCCCAGAGACACATGAAGCCTGAGATCATGCTCACAAACAGCTGACCAGCAGAGACTGCATAGAGATGAGTTCCCAGGCAGGCCAGCATGTGAAGGGCACTATCAAAGGGGAGGTTTTCCATCAGAGCAGCTTTGTTCTGTGTGTTGCACATTGCAGAGAGCCGCTGGGCACAGTCTGACTGCAGCGGCCAGTCTGGCTCAGTCCCTTTTGCTGGGGCTGGTCTAATTTGCCCAGTTCCTGGCTGACTCCAGAAGTGCTTTGAGAAACAGGCTCAAAGCCATCAGAAGAAGCCTGCGGTGCTGAGTGGCCTTGGGCTTAACAATCCCAAGTTTCTTCTCGTGGCCACTGGTTTCCTGCCCGAGTTCCAGCAGGCTGTGCCTGGGCAGATGGAACTGGTCCTACACAGAAAAACCCGTATGAAAGGTGATGTCTTTTGATCCTTGTAAGCCTGCAAGCGTGAAGTAGAGCTATCAGGGCACGTACCATCTTTTTCACTTCCTGACATCCCCTGCATGAGCAACACTGCTTTGCTTTTGGGACCCACAGCAGTCTGTGCTTCACTGACAGTTCACCTGCTGATTTCTGGGACACCTCCTGGCTGTCACTGCGACCTTGCAGAGGATTAAGCTGTACTGTTACAGAAACCAACTGGATTTCTTCATCATCCCTGGTACATAAGCTGGGAAATCAAGGCCATGTGCCTTCAAAGATGACTTTTGTCCAAGTGACTGTTCCTCGTTGCACGCTGCCCACAGCTCCTCTAGGTGAGCATTATGAACTGATAACACAGTCTCAAACCCACGTGGCAGTGATGGCAATGGGGTAAGAACTGCACCACATGAGCCAATGTCTTTTTTAAGCCTTTGGATATAGTTAGAGCTGACATTTTGGTCACTCTTTCAGTTCCTGTAAATGGTCACAGGAAAGGAGTTTCCCAGTTGAGTTACATGTCATGGTGAGGGGGCAAGTTTCTTTTATTTTTCATTTGTTTTACACCAATTAGACAAAGAGCAAACCAACATTTCTGGGTTCTTCAGAACTAGGGTTTTTATGTTTGTGTCAATGCAGTGCAATCAGCAGCACTTTAAGGTGGGACTCTCACACCAAATCTATTCATCCCAGCCCAATCTGCCCCTTGCAAGCTTTTACTGCCTATAATGGGAAAGCAGGCTTTCACTCTAAAATACTAGGAAAATACAGTAAAAGGGTATTTCCTTTGTTTCTGACCCTGTGTGATCAGGTCTTCTGTAAACTTCAAGCAGTCCTGGGAACTATCCCATCAACTCCTGCTCCAAACAGCCGTGGCAGCATTTTTTACATCTCTGTTGTGGCAGCTGAGGGGAAAAAAAACATTGATTGGATTCCACCAGCATGAGAAAATTAATCATTTGCCTGGATTTCCAACCAGACTCTTCCACCCTGGGTAAAACCTTGGCACTAATGTTTAAAATTCTTCTGACTGTTCTCCATTTTAATTAGCAAGTGGAAATCTCCCTTGCCTGTGCCAGGGGAAAAAAAAAAGTCCTTGAGATCAAAGTGAGCTCTAATTCACTTTTCTGCTTGCCACATTCAAAGTAGCATGTTGGTAAAGCAAGTGTCCTGTTTGACGGAGATGGAAGGACATAGTCCATCAGCTGCAAATGGTGAGTGCTGTGTCCTGAGTGAACTGATCCCATTTCAGTGTAGCTAAAGGCAAGGGAGAGCACTGGGTGATTTTGCCAGTATATCCACAATGACAATTTTAGGCTTCTTATGAGGGAAAAATTACTGTCTTAAATCTTACTGTTAATGTATCTACAGGATAAATAAAACATCCAGGATCTGCTACTAAATAATAAGAAACCCTATGAAAATGTGTAGCTCAAGGAAACAGGTCAAATTTTTCTGTTGCATTCCCAAAGGTGTGAGAGAAAACATATTGGTTTTGTCAAAAGAGGCAACCTGTGAGACACCCTCCCCCTGCAAATTGACAGAAAAACCAATCTGGAAATGGAAACTTCCAGACCAATATTTAGGCACAAAGCTAGAGCCAACCAATTTGACTTTGCTGACCTCAACTGCATTTTGCTACATCCTCCTGACACCTTTTCCTGGTCTTAAGAGAGCTGAACACAGTTAAGACGGGAAAACAGTTTTACCTCGGTGTTTATTTAAGGATCCTCAGGTGCGCTGAAGTGCACATCGAAATGCACCCCGAAATGCCCACTGAAGAAAATGGCCACCCCTGATGTGATGTATATACAATTATATGCCTTGCAAAAATTAGCATATCTATCAAAGATTCCCCAATGAGGGACTCGGGTGAGACCCCTCATTGAGGAACTCTCCCCTTGGATGGGCCTGTCTTTGTTTACAGCATGTGTTCTGGAGAGGCCCTTGGTGTCTGGGGTTTTTAGAATGTTTGGTCTCTTGGCTTAACGGAATACTGGGTCTAAGAGAAGTTATCAAACTTAAAGAATTATAACTATGTAGGCTAAAAGCACTAAGAATACATAAAAGCTACATAAAAGAGTATATGAAAGAGATATAAAAGAAAAAGCAAAAAATCATCATGGCATCACTCCTAGTCCTGTGCTTTTGCACCACAGCAAGGACTCATAACCCTGATGCAGAATCACATAAGTTGATAAAGACATCTAAAACCATCGAGTCCAGCCATATAGAGCCTGGTCCCTGCCTACCCTCCATGTTAAATGTAGTTGTGGGAAAAAAAATCCTAAAGAAAGTAAAAGCTCAGTATAATCATCACTGATTTTCTTGCTACCTTTTTGTGCCTTGCCAGTGCATGCGCACTCAAGGACCCCTTGTGCAGAAATATTTTCCTCTGACAGAGTCGGAAATTGAAGCTGCACACAAGCTGTTCTGAATTAGAGCATAAGTCTGGGCTCAGACCACAGCAGACTCTTCTACCTGGGATCTCACCAGGTATCTGGAAAAAACCTTTCCCATGTCTTCAAACATAGGCAAAAACACAGCGGTCTAGGAAAAAGGAAGGGAAACCTGCAAAGGGGAATGACTCAAAACCAGGATAAGAGGTGAGGGAGGGATGAAGAACTAAGCCATAGGCCATGCTTGTTTCTGGGAGCCATGGATGAGGCAGCAGCCTCCTGAGATGCCTGAAGAGAGCCAAGCACTCTGCCCTGAGCAGACTCCCCAAGGACACCCAAACCTCTACTGCAGAACTGTGACATTTCAGGTTGACCCACCACTTCCCACCAACTCCTGAGCCAGCCTACCCCTGTATTCCTCTTTGCAAAATAAACTTTTGCAAGAAGTTTGGAGTCATCAAAGAGACACCCATCCTATGATCAGAAACATCAGGAGGCAGAAAGCACTGGCCTTTCAGTCACATACGGCCCAACTGTCCGGCCACGTGGCAGGCAGAGCTCAGGGCATGTGGCTCTCCCCTGCTGGCAGATCTGGAGCTGTGGTTTGCTCTGTTTGAAAAAGGAACAGTACCAGCAACTCACATTGCCTCATTACCCACGGAAGTGCAGAGCTGAAGCTGCCAGCTGAACTGCTCCGGTGTTACCTCTTCACTGACATTGCATTAAGACTTCATTTTGCAACAAATTTAAATGCTCGGTCACATTCCCGGCATTCCTCCACCACCGAGAATAATTTCCAGGGCTAATGCCTGCAAACTGAAGGAAGGTCCACGTGGATTAGATATAAGAAAGAAGCTTTTTACAAGGAGGGTGGTGAGGCACTGGCACAGGTTGCCCAGAGAAGCTGTGGGTGCCCCATCCCTGGAAGCGTTCAAGGCCAGGCTGGATGGGGCTCTGAGCTAGCTCTGGTCTAGTGGAAGGTGTCCCTGCCCATGGCAGGGGGGTTTGGAACTAGATGGCCTTTAAAAGGTCCCTTCCAACCCAAACCATTGTATGATCCTATGACTCCATTCCACTTATGACTCCAGAGAGCTTAGTAACAACATGGTCAAAGAAGTCACTTTTTCAAGCAGAAACTGTTTATTATTGGGAAGAACATTAGGACTTTAATTTTTTGTCTCTTACATACATTCAATTTTAATAAAAATAATTTAAAAATTTTTAATTTCTCTTTATATTACATGAAAATAACTTGAAACAGGAACTGTGAATTTTGGAAGCAAGAAACATAGACAAAACTGTTGTTTAGCTGCTGAGATGTAGTTCTTGGATTTTTTTTCCCCAAAAAACCCCCTCAAATAGAGAAACAATCAAAATTGTCATTCCAGTGGAGAAACTTAATCCATCTATAAAATATCTTTAAGTTTGAGAATGGTATATAGTTACACTACAAAGTATTCATAATATAGTGTGTGAGTTCTAATATACCACCTAAAATATATAACTTCTCAGACTTTATAAGGTCAAATATTTTAGACCATATTCCAGTGGAAAAACACTACATATCTCTTACAATCCTTTTAAAGTTCTTGTTGAATTAACTTTTATTTCCTTTTGAGGAATTTTAATATCATTTCAAGCAACAAAATATTGCATACAAACGAGCTTGCAGAACTTTATTCACACTAAATTGGACAACCAATGTTTAAAACGATGAAGCACCTTTAGTAACAGTGACAAAACATCACTGTTAGTGTAGCTGATGAAGAAGCAAATTTTGTGCACAAACTGGTAAAATTTTCATGACAATAAATCTGATAAAAACTCCTGTATATTCGGTATTAACAAATTCAGCTAGCTGGAATTAAAATATGCTTAGGGCTGGGGTAGGATTACAGCGTTACAAGACAAAGAGTCTACTAAGTAGTCCAATTCATATTATCTGATAAAGGCTTCCAATAAAACACTGATTTCTTCTTTTTTTTTATTTTTAAAATACATGCAATCTACTGCAATTTCCCTGGCTTATCTCACCTCTTTTCAGTTTTTTCTGTTGATTATGAATATAGTTGATCTTTTCATTAACTTCTAGAGTAATGAACACCATTCAGCATCACCTGAATGGGTTATAATTTTAAAAAGCCCCAAAAAGCAAAGAAAAAAAAGCATTTAGCATGTCAAGGTCTCACTTTAGAACACAAATCTGCAGAAACACATACTGTAAAAATGAGATGGACTTTGTGTAGGTAGTTATTTGCATTGAGTACCATATCAAATTTAATGTAACTGTGCCAGTCGTGGGACTGATGGCCTGATGGAAAACCACTCTTCACCAATTACAAGGAAAAAAGACTATTAATATGATTGTCAAAACTGTTCTCTTGTAACAGCCTAACCTCAGGGGTCAGCTCTCTTCCAAAGAAATGCTTGAAACGCTGGCTGGTGCTGCAGCCTGACAAACAACCCAATGCCATCTAAGGCAACAAAGTCAAACCCCTTCGAAAATAAACATTTTGCTTCAGTATATTTTAGTTGGGGAGAGGGTGGTGGGTGTCTGTTTTGCTTTGTTTTGTTTTGTTCTTGGCTTTTTTATTTTTGTAACTGTCTGCTGTTTCCAGCACCATCTCAGAGGCTGGAACATTTCATTCCTTCCTCTGCCAGTTGCGTCCTTTTCCACTTGGCAGATGCTGCCCACCACACCCGCCGCTCCTCGGCCCGCAGCAGCCACCGGTACCGCCTTCTTGTTTTCCTTGCCTGGTATCTGTGTCATCAGCAGAATTTACAGCCCTGGAATGTGATTTCTGAATCAATATGCATTTTCTTTTCCTAAGGAATGCCTTGTATTTGCAACCACAGCTGTATAAAAATACCCTAATTTTAACTAATGAGGAGGTGGTGGCTCTTTTGAGACAAATCAGTGACATAATTTAGAAAACCAGGGAGGAGTTTTCGCCAGACTGCAATATTTTTAATATCAGGTAAAATTTTGGCCCTTAACTATGCCAATTGTCTTTCTTTCTAAATTAAGAATTACTTTTAGTTTTACCAAGAAATATTCTACTGGTATGAACTACGGAATTTTTGAAATTATGAAGCACATTTATGTTTTACTTCTCTTCTCTAAATATATTACTCGTTTGTTTAATTCATTCAGGATTCTACCATACTGTCAACCAACTATAGTAATCCAGAAATGTTTTCTGCTTATGGAAGGGGCTTAATAACTAAGCCACACCTCCCTGCAAAGCTTCAGTATTTCTGATTGGTAAAAAGCATTTCTCATTGAAGTAATACTGAAGTGGAGCCCTAGCCCTCCTCCACATATACGACTGTCAAGTTAATTAACTTTTCAGGACAAAATGCTGATCACATTCAATGACGAGCCACACTTGTCGAGTTCAAGACAGCTCCAGAGGTAGCTCTGGTGGCACAACTGTGTATCTCGGGTCCAGCTTAGGTGTGAAATCCTTGAAGTTCTTAGATGCTTCAGTACCAAACACATCTAAAACTTTCCTGTTCATGAGAGCAAACCTGAAAAACAAAAGACAAGAAAGCACGAATGCATGACTCATTTGCTTATGAAAAAATGAAATTATTTCATGTCTTGAAATACTATCAAAATCTCTGAAATACAGGCTTCAACCTGCGCTATTCAGAGTTTGAAAGTTTTTCACCTCAGGCAATAAATATTAAAAAAAAAAAGCACTTGAGAAATGTGGCTAACAGTGTTTGTGTAAGTATACTTCAAATAATGCAACTTACGTAAAAGGGAAAGAGTTCCCTTCGACTTTTAATTCCACAAAAAAAGGGTCAAACCAAAATATACTACTGTTCTCTCTCATTCCAGAAGAGCAAACTGTGGCCCTGCCTGCCCAAGTCTGGATGTCAATTTTATGGGTGTTACACCCTATTTCCATTTTGTTGCTCTTCACAACTATAGACTGAAAAGTGTATGAAAAGTCAAAAGAAATTGCCTTTATGGAGAGGGTGTCAATATTACTATTACAGAGATTTGCTTCAGATAAAATAAATGAGCAGAACAGAGTTTCTTTTCCTTCCTCTCTTTCAACTAAGGCAAGCTTAGGATTAGGACAAAATGGAAAAATGCAGCCAAAATTGGACATCTGCACTGACATCATTCCCTGTATCATGTTTGTATGGCCTCAGAGGTTGCCTGAGGACTGCCTCCAGGCATCCCAAGGAAAGCTTCCTGCTATATTGTGCAATGTATTCAATCCCCTCATGTGTGTACTGTGCCACAGGGAGTGTAGGTTCAACATGCTCCAGGGACTGGCCTCTGATTTCACTTCTATTTTTACAGCCCGGAGAGCTCGCTGTCGCTACAAACGTTACCTTTTATAATCCCATTCATAAACTGATCTGCATCAAGATTTGGATGCCTTGTTCCTGCCACACACTGGACCAGGATAACAGTGTACACTTCACTAAGCTGTATTTTTGTAAGTCAGTTACTGCAAAATCTATTTTTAAAAGAAAGCTTTTTAGATTCCTGCAGCAAGCAGAAGAAACATCCAGTAAGATGTTACAGTGTATATTTATGATTATGATCAGTGAAAATTTTTCATTAGTTTCCCAAGAAAAAAAAAATCCTTTCCCAACTGAAACAGTTATAAAAAAGTACTGAAACTTTCAAGTATTCTTAAGAGATACTCTGACATTTCTAGTAATGCTTTTAAACCCTTACTAATACCACGTTGTCAATCACTGTACATAGTAAGTGATTTCTTCAACATGTATAGCTGTTTACTGGATTCTTCATGTTCCAGTGGAATCTGAAGCATCCTACCCTCCAAGAGACCTAAACAGGCTTCAAGTAAAACACTCATCTGCTAGTCTTCACTAGAGTTAAGTCTGCTCCTGTCATTACACTAGACCCAGAAATGTCACTTCAGCAGCAAAGACCTTCAAGAGTACTGCAAACTGAAAAGCAAAGTAAATCCACAGGAAATTAGCCCTCATGTACTTTTAGGGCTCTGCTGTTGACAGTGAATGGCACAGAAAGCTGACTGTAATCAATGACAGGTTTAGACAAGCCAGAACACACTCCTGAGTACATACCTGCCCTGTGTTAGTCGTAAAAGAAATTTCCAGTATGAAGGTCTCAGGTTCTGAACTTCCATGACAGCCTGCAAGGAGAGGATTCTGTCAGAGCCAGCTGACACTGTCAGGCAAAAGCTTAATCTGCTACATTAGGCTGCCAAAATTAGCAAAAGGATTGCTATGGAACTAATTTTTACTGCTCTCTGCTGAATTCAATGCTCTGTATGACCACCTCCAGCACAGACTGATATTCCCAGAATACAATCTTTTACCAGTGGTGACAATTAACTTTCATCTCATTGCAGCGAAAACAACAACAATCATTATTCCTGCATACATGACTTTGGACTGGTGGGTGCCAAATTTACCTGCTACTTTATCCCCTACCCACTCTGCATTTTGTGATCCACCATTTCTTGTAGTCATATTTATACTTCATGTTACATTATCTTAAATAATGTCATATAGCCAAAATCCATCTCTTCTCTCTATTCCATTACTTTTCTGGGTCACTTAGAAATACAGTGAATAACAAACATCTCAGCATAGATCCTTTTTCTAATTTCTCCTTCCTTCTTCCTGCTAAACATAGCAATTTATTTCTAGTCTTAGATTTGTTTTCCAATTAGTTATTAAGTAACGAAAAAAACAATTCCTTCTTTTCTCACATGAACTTTATGTCTGTTGGTCTCACACGATTGCCCCTGACAGCAGTATTTCGGAGACCTTCAGGCACATCCCAAGCACTAAAATATCAATTCACTTTGATACTAGACTTAGAGATATCCCCAAGCACATGGGAACAAGGAGGAGGAGGAGTGTCTCTTAACTGTCCTGTTAAGCACAAGACAGCACAAGATTGCTTTATTCATTTTATATTCTCTTTACTGGGGGGCACAGGAAATATACATAGTTATGGAGGTCCGCAGAACATGCAGTTCATGCAGGGATGTTTCAGCAGAAGGTCTAGAAATGGTGAGATGCAGTAGAATAGTAGAGCTATTTGGGTAGCACTGAAAAGTTGCTTTTCTAGCTGATGCAGATGATAAAAGGACTGAGGGTAAAGGCATGTAGCTGACTTGAGAAATGCAAAAGATGGTAGGTACAGCTTGTTTCAAATGTAACACTTCAGGGTTTTTACTATTTTTTTGCAGATTTTTTCAACTAGGCAATGTTAATTCAAGTCAGCTGACATTGAAAAATTTCAGTTGATTTAAAAAAAATATAAAATATTGTATTATACTGTTTGCCTCCTTGAGAAACTGTCCTTTCACATGCTTATGGAAGTTCATACACTAATGTTCATCTTCTGGGTCCGTGCATTTTAAGATCCTTTCCAAAGAATTCAATGCTTGGTATATTCAGCTATAAGCACAGGAGAAATTGAGTCCTAGAAATGACCTTGCCAGAGTGACACTCAAAACCAGGATGCAGGAGCCCCAGGATGCAGGAGCAAGATGCTGTGAATCACTACATCTCACCATCTTTCCTATACAACTGTCTCCCTGTGGTCCTCCTTTCATTCAACATTTGATTTAAAGACCTTCATGTTCTGTTAGAGAACATACTTACTGCCTGAAAGCATATCGACGTAGAAATGGCATAGATGATGCTGTCTGCATGAGGAAAATAGGGAACCTTCCCTGCTTCAATGCCTTTGAAGTATATAGTCTATAAAAAATAAACAAAAAATGTTGAATGCAACAAAATCAAAGTATCTTTTTACTTTCTACCTTTTCAAAAAACACATCATTATATTGTTTTTATATGCCCACAAATGTGACATTGATTAAGATAGATTATTGGAAAGAAAGAACACAACTCTAATAAGAGGCAATCAATCTAATAATCTATTACTGCACAGAACAGGACTAGCAACAGCTTAGGTGTTACAGATCCTACAGATAAAAAAAGGAAAGTTTTCTCTGTTAAATTCTTAATTTTAAAAAAGCAAAAGAACAATGCAATGACTATTCCAATAAAGTGAATATTCACTGTTCTTAAACAGCTTGAAATCACATACTTTACTTTCTGAGAAAACATGTACAGTTTATTTTCCTGAGCACAGCCTGACCTTGCAAAGCAGCACACGCCTCTTTGGTCAGTTACCCTTGGCTTGCGCAAGACGATAAAAGTAGTAAAAAAAAAAAGAAAGAAAGAACACACAGCGCTTTTCTTATTTCACTGTAGCCATGATGTCTCAAAGTCCAGAGAAAACCATCAGCAATACAAGATAATATTGGTTTTTTACAACTGGTGTTCTAAAAGTCAATATGGGTAACGCAGATTTGCCTTTATATGACCAATATGTGAACTGCCTTCAGAGCTTGGTCAAGGAGTAGGAACAGAGAGTATCTTCCCTTTTTATGTTTAGTTTTATATGTAACAAAAAAAAGTTCCTTCTTTTTATGTTCTTTAAAATGAATTGTGCTCTGGTAATGGAGGTGGATAAATATCACTAGGGAACAAGCCTCTCAGGATCTGCAGGAGAAATATGTGATTCAGGGGTGATGCATAGTGAGAGAATATTATCAACTCATTCCAGAGGTGTTGGGGAATTATCCATGACTATGTCTCAATTTTATGGAAAAATCACAGTAAGAAACCAAATGCTGGTTAGAAAGTATAATCAACATACCCAAACTCTGTAACTATTTTTTTTTCCTAGGCTCCTAATTTTAAAAAGTTCAGAGAAATAATTCAAGCCTGAAGAATAGTAATTAGAACAAAGTTCATTCCAAAGCTGGGAATTCAATCAGTTGCAATACACTGACAAACAACTTCAGCTATAGACTGAAACCTAAGTTATTTTGAGTTGTCTTAGATTGTTGAATGCCAAAATTAGGGAACAAAGGCAGGAAGTTAAGCTGTAGCTTTTGGCAATAAATCTGCAATTAAGGACTAGGTCTGATTTATGTTTCTGGCAGAATAGACATTCTTGGAACTTTCTGATTTAAAAAATCTGAAAAAACTACAAAGCAAAGGGTTGTCAGGAGATTAAAAAAATTCATGGAGAATATACATGAAGACCAGTGGATAAGAGACGTTTAAAGTGAGTCACAGAAAAGAAAGTAAGAAAGAAATGACACCGCAAGGCCGCATTGCCTCTTGGCACACATATACTGAAACACCATCACCACACAACTTTCTATTTCACTGCAATTGCCTGACAAAACTTCTGAAGTTCATTCTTCTGCCTTGAAAAAAGAGATGAAATTAAGACCTCTGTTAGGAGGGTAATAACTTACCTCTACTAATTTGGACACCAGATACATAGAGATAGTTGTACTTTTGTAAAACATCATAGAAATTCCTGCTAGACACCCTGTAACAATGAGAAAAGAAAAGCATTGTTAAGGTTGTGATTTGCATTGTTAAGGTCACTATTGCGGTGTGTCAGCCCAACAAACACTGCACAGAACTATTTATTTCTGTTGTTAGTTCAGTGATGCTCTTTTGCTGCTCATCCAAATATGGTTTGTATCACTAAAGAGAGAATGTTTCAAAATGCTGATACAAATCTGTACTTCAGTGCTCAGGAGCACATTATCAAATTTCTGTTTGTTGTGGGTTGAGAGACCTCTTCGGTTCCAACATGTGACAGATGCACATGAGGGAAGGGCCTCACCACCACATGAATTTCATGGCAAAAGGGTCTTTCTTTGGACCCAGTGGAGCCCAATGTGTATTGTCACGTATGGAAGAGTCAGTATTTTCATCTCACATCTCTACAGCTGCAAATTAAAGGACAAGTTTATATTTGTGCACACAGTAATACACTGTCCCTGGAGCTGACCATAAACTCCACATTTGCCTGAATTCGCCTTACAATTTTAATTACAACTCTTTCTTTGACACTACTTGAAACATCACTTTGACACAACCTTGATGTACACAGTCCTATTTTCATCACAGAAGTCTGAAAAGGGAATGGGAGGACAGACAAGAGGAATACTTACAGAGTCCCAACACAGGCAACACAAACTTTTCATGGACTCACCAGCTACAAGTGCATGAAGCTCATCATCTAGGTTTCTGACCCAACGCAGGAAGCAACTTGTACCCTGTAGGTGAACAGAATGCAGGCTTAGCCTTACTTATTTCTTATAACACACAGACTGGAGGTATTCCTTATAAGCTGGTAATATAGCACACAGTATGAATTAAGAGTGTAGTGTGATAATACCCATAATCACAGAATCATAAAATGGTTTGGGTTGGAAGGGACCTTAAAGATCATCTAGTTCCACCTCCCCTGCCATGGGCAGGGACACCTTCCACTAGACGAGGTTGCTCAGAGCCCTCGCCAGACTGGCCTTGAACACCTCCAGGGATAATGCATTCTTCTACTTGTTAAGATTGTTAAAACAGAAGGCAATTTAACTGATACGTGAGGAGGCAAACTTTCCCACTGTCAGAGTCTTGTAAGGGAAATGTAAAATCACACCGTAATTTTTTAAGAGCTGTAGAAACTTTCATTACTGAGACAATCTAATATCAAAGCTAATCTTGAATTCATGTCATCCTCATTTGCTGTACCTGTGTAGACTATTTCCCATGATAAAGGTTTTTTTCAACTACATACCAAACCTCCTGAGATTTTTTCATGCATCCAATACACTCTGGAACTAGGAAAATACATTAATCTAAAAAAGTAGAACTGCATATTCCTTTGGATCCAAAATGCATCAAGTATTTCACTTTTTTTTGCCATGACCCAATTTTTTTGAATGACTAGAATCTTTGCTGCCCTACATGCCTATTTAAACTGAAAGAAAAATATAATGCAACCCAAATTCATGTAAGTTATGAAATGCAAACCATAACATAGAGTAGAATCATAGAATTAGAGGATCATTTAGCCTGGAAAGGACATTTAAGATTATCAAGTCCAACTGTTAACCTAGCATCCACCAAGTCCACTCCTAAACCACATCCCCAAGTGCCACATGCACACACCTTTTGAACACTTCCAGAGATGGCAATGCCACCACTTCCCCGGACATCCTGTTCCAGTGCTTGACAAGCCCTTCAGTGAAGGAAGATTTCCTACTATCCAATCTAAACCTCTCCTGGGCAACTTGAGGCCATTGTGCTGTCCCTTGCTACTTGGGAGAAAAGACCCAACTCCAACTGGCTGTACCCTCCTTTCAGGCAGTTGTAGAGAGGGATAAGGTCACCCCTGAGCCTCCTTTTCTCCAAGCTAGACACCCCCAGCTCCCTCAGCCACTCCTCACCAGACTGGTGCCCCAGACCCTTCCCCAGCTCCGTTGCCCTTCTCTGGACACGCTCCAGCCCCTCAATGTCTTTCCTGTAGTGAGGGTCCCAAAACTGAACACAGGATTCGAGGTGTGACCTCACCAGTGCTGAGTACATACTTAAAAATTAGTAAATAGAGGTCAGAATATGTCACCCTCATAAAATGAGTATCTACTGGACTAAATTGCCCCTCTCAACTGGAGCTTTTAAACTCATCAAAATCCTTCTAGCTTTTGCAATTTAAATACTTTTCTTCTCTAAAGGCTCTTTTCTTAAAGTTTGAGCAAAAATATTTTCAAGCAAACTCTGAACAGCTCATTTGCACTTTGCTATCAAAAATTTTAGACTTTGTAACCCTACAAATTGTTGTCTCTCAATTTAATTACTAATCAAGTGAAACGCTGTTTTGCTTACATGTAGGACTTCCTTTTTTATTTTTCAGTAAATAATATTTACCTTCAATAATACAGCATGATCTTGAATTTGCAGAGCAAGAAAAGTGGCAGTTGAAAAACACCATGTGATTACGAATACAGAAGTGCAAAAGACACTTCAGCTCTGCACTGTGCAATGTATTCTTCATTAGGGCCTGTGCTTTGCCACGTTCTCCTTTGGCATAAAGAAACATAATCCGACTAATTCCAACAACACTGTATGAATGTGTATCAGTTCTCAATCTGTCATCTTATAATGGGGTAGAAAGGATAGACTTCCAAGCTGTAAGTGCAATGTCTCCTCAGCTACACACTGTATGTTCTGAAGTCTGCTATTTAGTGTTAAGGAAGAACTCCTGATATGTGAGCCAACAAAATCTGCACATGGCTCCTCTCTGGCAACACAGATGCTACTGCTGTCACTACTTGTGCCTTTACTAAAACGCTTTTGTGTACCAGCAAATCCCTTTGAAATCTGAATTCACTTTCTCTCAAGTACTCTCTATCTCTTGATCTTGAAACCAAGCTGGTTTATTTGGAAATTATAGTAAAAAACCACAGAATGGGAGAATAGCTTTGTTTTCAATTTGATTACTGCAATAGTATAAAATTTGTCAGTGACATGCTGTAGGAAACAGTACCAGTACCATTAAGCAGCTTGACTTTTTAGCTCTTTGTGATATTCTGAAAAGTGAAATAAAAAACACAGCATTTGTCATTTCTGTATGCTATAAACTCACTTTGTATATACTGACAAAAGATCCCAGAAAAGCTCCAAGCTGGAAATTTTCCTTGTTGTAGAAGAGGGAAAATAGCCGTGATGGTTGTGTAAGCAGATGCCGGAAGGTAGAAGGAATCCGAAGGCAACACTGGATCAGGTAACCGATGCTAAACATCCTAACGAAGCCCTAGAGAAAAGAAAGAGAGATTTTTGTGGTAAGAAACCACAAATTCTGAAAAATAAAAAGCTTCTACAGAAGGACTTAATTTTGACATTGAATAGTTTAAAACCCACTCTGCAGGTAATATGTAAAGTGCATAAATGTATCCCCACCTTCAAACTCAAGACTTTTCTTTTTCCCTGTTACCCTGTAAAATAGCAAAAGCAGTAAAACCACAGAAAACTGACTCTTCTTTAATTTCTATGAATTTTTTATAGGTCTCAAGAGAGAGCCTTCTCTTCTGCTCCAAAATTCTGTCCTTTGAAATAATCCTGAGGACTTAATCTCCAGGTTACTGACCAGGTTTTAACCACAAATGGGTTTATAGAGGAAAGCACTGTGGTGGAAAAAAAAAGAGCACTTCTACACTCGAATGTCTGGAGAAAACAGCAAGGAGGAACAAGTCCAGCAAAAATAAATTTCAGAAAGTGTGAGAATTAGAAGTTAACCCTGGTGGCTTGGCACATCTCATGGACTTTGCCTCAGCCAAACATGAGGTTGTGGGATGCCAGCTGCAAGGGAAAGGGCAAAACTGGAAGGGAGTTCATGTGCAGAGCTACTGAGAAAAGATAAAATGGGTTCCAAAGAATTTACTTACTATTCCACCTTGGATACAGATCTGCTGGTTTTTTTAACATGACACGAAACCACACTGACTTGTTTTTCCAAATTATTCTCCCCAGTTTCTTCTAACTTCCTCCAATGCTTCCTATCATTATTCTTACCCTCAGGCTGAACTTTTCTAATAATTCTGAATAAATTTTACCCAGTTTTTGTTTGGAACATACTTTATGTGAAAACTATCTCTGCATTCACCTGCAAATAAGGCAGGCACCTTATTCAGTTACAGTGACACAACTCCAGTGACGAGGAAATCTGGTACAGGGTTTGACTGAGCAACCTTTCAGACTCAGAAACTCAAACCATTTTTGTCTCCTAAATAACTTTATAATGCATCATAAAGCTTGTAAAATTTTATTGTGGTTAAACATCCAGTAATAAACTATCCCTGAAGCAATTACTCTTCCTGCTACTCAAGAAGTGGTTTATGAGAACCAAGTGGAAGAAAGTAAGTCATCCAATGATCCAACAGCATTTCTTTGAATGAAAAATTTCCATTCCTTCATGCCATTATAGAAAAGAAAAAAAAAAGTCCTAAACCCAGCAGTTATGAACAAAGCCCAAAACAAGAAACAACAGAATGGTATGTTTGATGTTTTTCACCCAGGAAAGGTGACTTCAGTGAGGTGAAGAAACATCTAAATTACAACTGGAAACACTCAAACACATCCCTGATTTTATTCCCATTAGTAGTCAAATTAGAAGTGCTGAACCAAAGGACTGAGGTTTAGCGTTGATGTGCACGAAATATCAACTATTGTGCAAAATCTCTCTATTTAGCTCATTACTTCAACCAGGTGGAATCATATCACACCTACAGGTGTTTTTTCAGAGTCACAGGGAGTATTATATCTTACAATCAGCGTACAGTATTGTATCTTTCATCTTCCATACAAAGACCTCCAATAACAATGGATGTAGTACACAGCAGAGCATATGCAGGACACTATTAACAAACATAAGGGAGCAAAGAAGACTCTGCTAAGAGCCATATCTCTACAGATTTTGAGTTGGAGCTCAGATCAGCCAGAAGTAGTAGCACAGTGTAATCACATATCTCCAGAATTTGTTGAATAAACCTTTCTTTCTGCTTTTGAGAAACAAATTTCTTAATAATACATTCAAGATATTTGCTATAACTCAAATACAGAAAAGCACATGTGCACATAAACAGAGTTCACAAACAAACCAAAAACTCAGCCAACCTGTTGCAATATATTAGGAATTAGTTAAGATAGTTAAAATCAATTAATTAAGATATTTAATATTTATTCTGGGTATAGTAGCCCATGTTCCTTCAAGAGACAGAACACTGAGACTACAATCATAAGAAAATACTCTCAGAAAGTTGTGGACACCCCATTCCTGGAACTGCTCAAGGTCAGGTTGGATGGGGCTTTGAGCAACCTGATCTTCTGCAAGGTGCCCCTGCCCATGGCAGTGGAGTTGGAACAAGATGGTCTTTAAGGTCCTTTCCAACCCAAACCATTCTAGGATTCTATGACCTTCTTTGAGGTCACTCGAGTCACCAGTAAATTTGGAGGGTTATCTGGTCCTGTCTGCAGCACCAGCAGAAAAAACAGACAACTGGACTTCTACTAGTCAGCTAATGGCTCCTCACTGTAAACAAGAGGAATCCAAAAGAGGAAAAATATTGTTTCACTGCTTCTGTCACAGCTCTTTTCAGGCATTTACAAGCACAAAGCATTTCAAGTATTTAAAGTCTGAAGGGAAGTCATTGAACTCAGGTGGTATGACACTACTGAACGTTAAGTAAAAGCCAGGATGATGACAATGAGCTAAAGTGCATTTAAATGTGAAGTGGGAGAAAAAGAGCATGCAATGACAGTTAAAGCACAGATGTATTAATGAGGAGACAAGTTGTTCAAGGGTAAGGGAAAATAGCACTGAGGGGAAATTTTGGCAACAAGCAGCTCATCATATCATTATCAGATTTGAAAGGTCCGTTACAGATAAGGAATTGTAAAAACATGCTCAAATCATGTCAGCTGACAGTTGGTACTGATCAAGTCCAGGAACAGTCATAGAGAGAACTGAACTATAAGAATTTTGGATCTTTAAAAATCAAAAATATATAAAAATAAAAAATTTTTATTCATGTTTTAATTTTAAAGAAAAGTGACAGAAAAGACAGGAAATTAAAAGATCTGACTGCCACTTCAGCAATTATCTCCCTCATTAGATTATTGTAGTCAAGAATAATTTATACCAAAATACTACAGAGGATGGGTCCAAGACTGAAATATATTTCAAATGCGCAACTGTCTTCTCTATAGAGAGAACAGCCTTATAAAAATTTTTTTTAAAATTTCTTTTTTGTCAGGTCAAGACTTTATTCAGCTCTATTATCAGTTAGGTTTTTTACTCCCCTCATCCCCTTTAAGGATATATATAGCACAAACAAAATGATGCTGAATAAACAAAGAAGAGGATGACTACTCCTGAATATCCACCTTCCTCCCCACCCTCAGGTTCTTTTAATAATTAACATCTCCCCCATTACCTAAGAAAGGACACAGAGAGTACTGGGGGTCCAGGTTACTGTAATTTGCGAAACTCATAACCTGAAATAAAATTTGGGTCTCTCAGCCAGAGCAGTTCAACAAGACTAACTCCTATTTCTTCATCAGCCTTCTGTTTTAACATCTCTGTCAAGCTTATTACATTCCATAATGGTCAGATCATCTACCTCTACCTACAAAGTCTGACACACACAATCTTTCTTCCAGCAGGCTATGCGTTTTCCTTGGAGAAGTAGAATTCCACAATGAGTACTCTTAACAGAAATCCTTACTTGTTTGTTCTAACTGTGCTTGTAAAATAATATGGTGTTATGACAGTACTTACAGATGTGAATGCTGAGCATGCAGCACAGGGTGTATAAGGATTTTGTGTGATATTAATAAAAAGCTGTGAAAGCAAGTCTGGACTAACTGTAGTTAAGAGCTAATTACTGTAAAATATGCCTAAGTAACGAAAGACAGCTCTTTTACTATGTAAAAATGCAGCAGACCAAAGTTATAGCAAAGTACCCATGAAAAAACCAGATGCACACCAGGAGATGGTGCCATCAGCAGAGATCTGGATGTGCAACACATCAAATCTGCATAAATTCACTTCAGCTTAACTCTAATATTCGTTTTGAATATAATATCCACTGCAATCTTGAACATTGATTCCGATGGCCAGACACTTGATATATGTGGGGAAAACACAGATCACTCTGCAGACAGAGGCATTGGAATGTTTGCTCCTCAGAGGATGCTGACCTGACCAAACATAAGCACACCCAGGAGATGGGAGGCGAAGCATGCCAGGCAGCACTGCACAGCAAACACGCTGGGCAAGGCACTGAAACAGCACAAAGCAAATGGGAAGTCTGTGCTGCCAAAGATGTTTTGCCTTGAAGAAAAGAGCACATGAATGCAACATAAAGTGGACAGAGACAGTGGTGACAGGTTGTAAAAGTGTAATTTTAATCTGGGTCTATATGTCTATGTATATGTCATACCTACAGCACAGGTGACATAAAAAGTGAAAAAACTATCTTGAACCATTTATCAATGCTCTACTGAATATTCCCGTTGCAATAAGCAGAACACTTAAGCACCATCAGAAATTCTATCAACTCTAGCACAATTTACAATTATGTTACACCATGGTATGCTGCTAATATACTGCAGAGCAAAAAACGTGTCAACACAAAAAAAATGATGTTGTTAGTAAACATGCCTTAATACTGTTGCGCTAGATCTCTTGTGATGCCAAATTTAAGTGTAATTTAAGGCTTTTCTGAGATAATATTAGCTATATATAAAATTTTAATTTTAAAAAGTTATTTTTGAAAGTAATATACATTAAAAGCATCTGAAGATACTCAAATCCATTTTTGCTGCTCCTTATATAAAAGCAGGTCAACTATTAAGGGATTGAGATCTTCTGGAGTCTTACTACCTCCCAAAACAGGCAGAGCAGGTGGTACCATCTGTGCCAACTCAATGCCAGCCAACACAAGTTTCTGCCCAGAACTTCTCTGAAAAAAAATGTGCTGATCATATTAATGATGGGGGATGAATTATACCACCGGAGATAAACAGCTCTTCCTGGACGTAGCAACTGTGACCAATCTCTCATTACCCCAAGCCCTTAAAATAAACAACTGGAGGAGTGCACCCAGTGCCCAGCAGCGACGTTCCAGAGCCACGCAGCTGCACGGGAACCACGGCCGCCTGCCATAGTAGCACATTCCAGGTGCTTTATTTAGGGGGGAGTCACAAGTGGGCTCAGCCATGAAGTGCATCACATAGTTAAACAAGTTCCTTGCTTGCTAGTCCATTTTTTCCCACACATTTTATGTTACTCATTCACTACAGCTAATCTGAAAGACCAGAGAACTTTAACTCCACCACTGCCCCGTCTCAAACTGAGAAAATCTGTTTTCTGGCTTGTCACATTTTCAATAGAAGAAGAATGAGTAACAGGCTCATTTCTCACTTCCTAAGCATATGCTTTTCCCGACTACAGGCTTTTACCCCATCTTTGCCAGAGTTTGTCCATCGAACTTTTTCTGCACTTACTTTAATACAGTATGAGATGCAATTATCTCCATAGTGTTTACAGCATCTATGCCTTGGGCCATGTTTGCACCTGCAAAAAGCATAATGAAACACGTATTAACTCGTAGCTGTTTTCAGCGTCAGCGACAGGAGACTTCATAAATTTTTCTTGCCTAAAAATACATAAAGTACTATTTGCCCAGCACTCATTCTCCCCATTACCCACTGAAGGGCACTGTGAACTTTTATGATGTCATAAAAGGACAATAAAAACTAACAATACTTTAGTTGTACACCAAGAAAAAAAAAGTGTCTGCACACTTATTTGGATCCAACCTCTTGCCATGCTACATATAAAATGCTAAATTAAGGAACAAATTTTCTGCTGTGGTCAACAAGGAGAAGTGATGTGACCTTTTCTGGTTTGTCTCTGCTCCATGGTTCTGGAAGGGTATTTGAGCAAGCATCTGTTATCTGCGTCCTTCCATCTTTCACACCATTGTAAGGGTCACTGAAGGGCAATGCAGAACATACTAATGCAAAAAAATCCCTGTGAGACTTCTCTCAATTACAAGCCCCTCACTTTTGGGCTATTTCTTCAGCAGTGTATATTTTTATGTAGCTCTCCCTTTGGACTGAGAATTTGACCTTCAGCATTTAAAAGAGACTGGCTTGGGATGGTGGGATGTGTGGATTGTACAGTTTCTAGCCCTGTATTATGTAGTATTAAAGTAAGTAATGTCATACCGGGTCGGAACATTACATTTTGCCATATTCAAGTATTTAAGCTTTAATGTAAAATAAATTACACAATTTATATACTATGTCAAATATCTTGGAAGTTTTGAATCGTGTACTATAAAGTCTAATGGCCATAAATCATCTGTGAGGTCAGTTTATGTAGCAAAAATTGTAATGAGAATGTGCTCAGGTTACAGGCATTTAGACTCAATTATATTGAAAAGAACCATATGGAAGAGAAACCAGTGAGAGCATAAAAACCCCATATTGAAAGTTTTCTGAATGTCTCAGTTGGGAGTTTCAAAACCGTGACAGAAAAATGCTCTTCTCCATCTCCAATCCTTGTATTTAACGAACAACAGAAGAGCTACGAACTATCTCTAGCAAACTGCATAACAGGTATTTAAGACAAAACAGGCATAAGCAATTCAGCTAAAAGAATTTGATTATGGCTGGAGCTGTCTTTTCCTTGTAGGTCTTTCGCTGTCTAATACAGTCATGCCTGAAAAACCACTGATGACTTCCCTCATATTTTTCAACTAAAACCCACAGCAAATCTTAGGAAGTCACCATGTGTGGCAATCACTTCATGTTTGTTCATCATCTGAGCAAGTAAAATAAGCCACTACTTTGAGAACGCAGTGACCTTGAAGACTCTCTCCTGCATGTCAGCAGGTAGAGATTTGGTCATAAAACTGCTCTTGAAGAGGTCAGCGGAAGTGAAGATTCATAGGTGTCACATGAACACATCCCTAATCCATTTTTTACTCTATCTTCCCTGTAAATGAATGACTCCTTGTGATATCCAACATGCCTGAAGCAGACAAATCAGTCATGGCAGAAATAAATCATCTGAACGTATCAGACTGAAAAGCTCACTGCTCTCACTCCTTTAAACTCATACTAAAAGACAATGAATTGGATCCTGTAGACAAGGAGGGCACCTACTTTGCCTAACTTCAGATGTCTAGATCTGACCTTGTGCAAAACAGTTTTAAACTCACTCTTTGCTTTGCAATTTCCTATCTCCCGACAACGGAGGCAGCCCATGTGCCATCACTCCTATTTTTAGGTAGTTCTCCTTTATGCAGTACAGGGATGTAGGTCCACCAAAAGACCACCTTACGGTAACTTATAGTGACATAAATAAGGTCTGCTGTGCACTTTTTCTCCTTAATATTACCACTAGTTCCAGCAGAACTATGCCATGAACTGGTTTTGCTGAAAACTGCAGAAAAAGCAACCACCATCCTGCACTCAACACGGACTGAATTTACTCCCCCTTGTTAGACAACTGCATGTTGCAACTCATAGCTATGACATACAGGTCTTAAATTTGGTTTTCACTAGAGTTCATCATTTGCCACTATTAACCACCTAGTAAAAATGAAATAGAAAAACACTGAAATGCAAAGTGGAAGTATTATAAAACATTGTCAAATACAACATAACAGACATTAAAGTGCTCTATGCAACAACGATTCATTTTGGTTTGTTTTTCTTTGGGGTTTCTTTACTCACACTTTGTCCATGAGCTTTTTTGTTAGTGCCAGTATGTTCATTGGCTGTGATACTTTTTCACTATGCCTGATTTTTCTATCTGTTTTTGAAAATGCTGCTTCAGGTGAAAAAGAATGGGTGGGGATTTCTTCTTTCCCTACAATGAACCTGAAAGAAAAAAGCAAAACAGAACAAACCAATTACATAAATGACTCAAAGAAATACATGAAGCCCTGTATAAGCCTCTAAGTCTTAGACTAGATTGAAATTACTCCTAGGTCTGTAAAAACCCATCTTATACAGCTGCCAAACCTCGTACTTCTTCAGAGATGATCACTCCACTGACATATATTTAAAGATATATTTCAGCTAGAGGATACAATTGATGCTAGGAATTTTTTAAAACTAAAAACAAAAACATTAATAGGGAAGTCCATCACTCAGACAACGTAAGAACACAAAAAAAGGCACTTGAAATATGTCAATTATCTCCAGCAAAATGGGGTTACATAAAGATTGATAATTACTACAATATTTTTATAAAATATCTATTTTGCAGCATCTTCAAAATGTTTTTGCTCCCACCGAAAGCATCAGCTTTGTTTTCCTTGGCCTCATCTTCAGCCTTTTTTCTTCGCAGAGAAGTTGATATTGTCAATATATTGGCTCATCTTAAGTGTAGAATTATTGTGTATCAAGGGCAAGGGAGGACACCACGGCAAGATGTTTCCTAACACTGTGCACCGTAATCCAAGTTACACTGTACCCTGGCAGTCTTGCTGTGGGTAATGAAGGTATAAAAACTTGTCATTCTGTAATGCAGCAAATAAGCTCCAGGTAAAAACACAGCAGCCATCTGCTTCCAGGAAAACACGGGTTATCACAAATCTCAGTTTTAGAAATGTTTTTTTCAAGTTTTAGAAATATAGAAGATTAGCACTTCTTCAAAAACATGCAATCATATGTCTGAATTTTCTTCAATAACAGTCCTAAATACGAAGGGATTTCTCTCTTGCCAGCACAAAGAGGAAACTGCCTCAAGTTGCACCAGAGGAGGTTTAGATTGGATAACAGAAAATTACTTCACTGAAATTATTGTCAGGCATTGGAACAGGCTGCCCAGGAAGTGGTGGAGTCCCTGTCCCTGGAAGTATTTAGAAGACGTGTAGATGTGGCACGTGGGGACATGGTTTAGTGGTGGACCTGGCAGTGCTGGGTTAAAGGTTGGATTGGATGATATGAGAAGTCTTTTCCAACCCAAATGATTCTATGATTATGCCTCCTTCAAAATACGTTGTTTACCCAAAAGTTGGAAAAGTTTTAGAGCAGCATGATTTTTCTTAGAAATACTCTTTTCTTACAATGGAGGTGCCACTGTGCATGATTCCTCAAAATCTTGTCTCACATAGTCACAGAAACTTCACTTACTTTAGTGCAGAGTATGTAAATCCTTTCAAGCCATCTTTGCACCTGAAAGATAAAAACAACAGATTTTCTGCTGGCAATATAAAGTTTTACAGATTAAATATCACATAGAAGGGCTGCGGAGGAACACCAGCTTTTCATTAACAAAACCCAGCACATTTGCAACAACTCTGTGGCTATCCTTGATTCCCAGTTGTCACCACAGCCTTGGGACATCTTTGAAACAAAGGATACAGCATCAAATGCCAGTGCTTCTCTTTTTTATCCAAACCAACAGTGGAGAAATTTTTAAAGGATGGTGACAGAACCACCAGGGCGACAATGCAAGATGACAAAGAACTGTTGCTTTATGGAAAAGCAGTCATGATGAGTTTAACGAAACAGAAGTTTTGCTGCAAGGAGAGAAAGGAGGGTTGGATCTCAGTGAAACACCCACCCTCTTATGAAAAGCTGCAGGGAATAGTTTTTCTGACTTCGAGATAAATTGTACTTTGCAAAGTGCTGAGCTCTGCAGCTCCTTACTTTAAGATGACTGTTAATCTGGAAGTCCCAGTTTTTCAATTATACAGTGGTTGCTCTGATTCTGAGCTTGATTATATATATATCTGTTCTTAGCAACTATAGGGTTCCTTGTGTGAAGAATGAGCACAGCAAGGAGCCCACATGGCTATGAAAGATTTAGGTTATTGACTTTTTTACTGTCCAGGATACAATGAAAAGAGCTGAAGCTCGCAGCTGCTACTTATTCCTCCTGAAAAACCATGTTGGTAGCATAGCAGAGAGGAGATACTTGTGTTTTTTCCCCTTTTCTTTTTATAGAATTGCATGGATAATACATGATGGTAAAAATGCATTCCTGACACAAAGCACAAACTAGTAACTCATCAACACCATCATTTCAAGAGCATACCTACTCTAAGGGAAGACAGGCCAGCAGCCACAAAAGCTTTGTAAACAGAAGCAGATGGAGACAACCCTTTGCCTTCCACCTGCAGAGACCACGTTGTCCCTGGAAGTGCTGTGCCCACACCCTCCAAGAGCAGGTGACACCATCTCCCAGAAGGCTCCATGAGTGATCAACATGTACTACCAATGGCTGGATACACGCGAACAGCCGGAAAAACTTAACAAGATCAAAGATGCTCACAAATGAAGAAAATCTTGATCCTGGCAGGGGAGTGCCTGCTGCAGAGCTGGTAAGACACCACAGCACTAAACACTCCTGGGAAACTTTTCCCAAGGGTATGACTTTCAACACATGTGTTTCCAAGGACTTGGTTTTGTCAACACGTGCACAGTAAGTATCAGGCACAGTTACACACAGCACCAAAACATTAATGGCAAAGAGTTTGCCTTTTAAAATGACAGCAGTTAAAATACTGGTCACATATTTTGATCTATAGGGGTTCAAGGTAAACACATACAAATAAAATGCTCACTCTATCTTTAACTAACATAGAACTTTGAAGCCAAAGATACGTAATAATTTTATTTTTTATGATTCTTTACCCATGCGCACAGTTCAGAAGCTGAAGCACTATCACAGCACTTTTACAGAAAGATGGACTCAAAGATGGGTTGAAAATTAAATGATGGACTGAAACAACTGAAATCAGTTTTGCCTAGAGATCACAATGAATCACTGGCAGAAGTACAGAGTCCAAATGCACAGGTTTAACATATACCCTGCTCCATCCACAGAACCACAGTCCAGTTTCTTAAGTTTGAATTTAAACCTGCAGTGGACTGTAGATTAAACGCCCTTTGAGTTAAGGATGTCCAACATATTGTGCCTTCAAGATGCCAGCTCAAGAATAGGGCCTTACTTTCTACTTTTCCAGTAAATTAAAACCATACACAAACTGCAATCTAAATATGCATGTAAGTATTTCTAGAATAATACTGGAACAGAAAAGTAATCACAGTATGACCGTAATCATGTTCTTTCCTTAATCATTCCAGTGCAACTGCACTTCCAGTTGCAAGTGTTCAATGATTCCTTTACTGCACCACCAGATGTCCCTGCCCAGCTGTGCTCAAAGCACCCTGATGGATGCTATCCTACAATTCATTTCCTTTAAACTGACCTCGAGGAAAATGTTAAGTCCTTTCCTCACCAATATTGAAAATCAGAAAACATCTAAAAGAGAAATCAGCACCCCAACCCCTTACTTTTTTTCTCCAAGAAACAAAAAATATTTCTAATGCCTATTCTAACAACACAATAAAAGTCAATTCTATGCAGAAAGTATTTAGTGTATTGGATCTTTATTAGCTATGCTTACTTTTCTTATTTTTTCAGTTGTTCTGTGTATTCATAGAGCTAAAGCTATGAATCTCCCTGAAAAATTAATTGAAGTTAAATATGTAGTTCAATAAGGAAGTGATGCTAAAGACACAATTAGAATTTTTTCCCCCTTAACTTTCTATTTCATTTTTATAAAGTAAAACATGAAATTAAGCTCTTTGATAGAATTTAATCAATGTTGCTTGCTGTCTAAACTGTCTTCTGTAAAGTCATTCTGCATAACTAATGGGTGTGTGGAAACATTGATGATAAAGGGTTTTATAAACAGGAGTCCTAGAGAAACAATACTTTCAGTCAAGAGTAATGTGTACTGTAAGTCCCCTTCTCTGGCATGGCCATTTTGTTCTTACGAATGAAGCAGCAACTAACAACCAAACTGAAATTCTAATTTTTTGCTTTACATCATGAATCATGAATTCATTATATTAAAGGTTACAGAATGCCAGTCTAGAGATTGAAATGACCTTTTTTATTCATTCACTAGGTACACAACACTAGGCAGCAACCAAAAAAACCCTACACAATGACTTTAAACACACTTCTTTTTGGGGGCAGGGGGTGTGTGTGACAAGCCCCTTACAGAGAGACATCACAAATTCAGTGACTGGCCTCAACAGTGACTGCTGAGGTACAACACTGGCTGCACATGGCACGTTTCATGAACACCTGGCTGCTAATAACTGAACTAAGAGTAATGATTTGCTTCATACAGCCACTAATTGGTAATAATAATGCCACCACTAATTGGTTATAATAACTTTTACTCAATGCTTCATTGCTCGAGGGGTGAAAAAGCCTGCACTCCGCTGCTGACCCCCAGGAGCCACTCAAGCTTCAAATGAGCCTAGTACAATGCATTACATGTAACCAGTACTGCAGACACTCCTGGGACGGGAAAAATCTAAACAGTGAATTGTAAGGGGGTTTTTTAAGGTACTATTCAACTTGCAAAGCCTGGGATAACAGATGAGTTGTATGGCATCAGAGGAACTTGGGGTAGCTCACCTACCTTTCTCAGAAGGGATGTAGTGATAGGACAAGGGGGAAAGGCTTCACACTGAGAGGCAGGTTTAGATTAGGTATTAGGAAGAAATTCTTCACTGTGAGGGTGATGAGGCACACATTGCCCAGAGAAGCTGTGGATGCCCCATCCCTGGCAGTGTTCAAGGCCAGGCTGGACAGGTCTTTGAACAACCTCACCTAGTGGAAGGTGTCCCAGCCCATGATGCTCGTTAAGGTTCCTTCCGAACCGAACCAAACTGAACCATACCATTCTGCTACTGCATGCTTCTCACCACCCTGAATGTCCCAGGGACCAAATCCCATGCTGCAGGAGGGCAACAATCGCCCAGCAAGCAGTAATTTAAATGGTGCATAATTTGGCTACATTTTCCCATCAGAGGGGATTGTCCCTGGTACAAAGCCAAGAGAACCAGTGACTTTGCCAGCTGTCCCTGCTGGCACCATGTACCTGATCACACAGCAGAAATGCTCTACTCTGTTCCAGCTTGTGTTTGGCCAGAGCCCTGGTTGGAGCTGAAGGAGCAGAAGAATCAAGGAGCCAAAGCAATAAATTTGGGGTCTCAAAATTCCCCTGCTGGGACTATCCTGGCACATGAGCAAATAGGGTCGATTTTAATCATGCATATTTATAAGATAAATTTAACTTATGGCCACACACATTTATTTTTTCATAAAGCAAACAGCAGAAGTGGAATAGAGCCAAGGCTTGATACAGACTATACTTCCAACAAGACACGAACTAACTGTAATTATGTTTGTATATGTAAAGAGGTGCTGTACATGAGTTAACTGCACTCTCCCTCCATCCTGCGGGAAGAATTTCCCACACTGAACTGTAAGGCTGGATGCCAGTAATTATGTTTTGGGGTTTTTTTATTAGTATGTCTATTTGGGGTTTTTTATTCGTATGTTTCATCACAGCTCTTCTCAAGATTTTCTCTGTCACCAATTGCTATACACTGCACCAGAAACCTTCTGAGGGGAACATCACTTTTCACCCACAGAACTGGTAAGCAGAAAGTAGCTCACAGGAGTAACAACGTGCCATGTTTAACAACATCACCACAGTGCTTGTGTTATCCTTCAGGGTAAGAGTAAATTAGAACCTCCTATATGCAGAGCTCTCATTATGGCCACGTGGGAAGGAAGCACTTCAAGCACAGGACACGTGTTAGCATATGACTGCAGCACCTCTGCCTGTGAAGACTGGTTGGGGGTCCACGTTTCCGAGTTAAAGTGTCTTCTTTATGGAAGAGGGAGGATCATAGTGATGAATGCGACTGTCTGAACACGCCAGCTATGCCCCTTGATGTTAAATCTCTTGCTTTTAGGAATTAAAGGCTATCTATGGTATTTTGTGACCTGTGTTGATCTCTAGAGGATAATCCACTTCCTGTTTTAAGTTGCTTAGAGACGTTACTGTACCTCCCTCCTTCTGTTTTTTCAGTTTTTCAGGACTCCATGACCTTAAATGATTAATTCCTCATCCTCTCCCCAGTGTTAAAACTCAACAGCAACAGGTGTCATTTTTCTGAGATATCTTCTGTATCCACTACTCTTCTTCCTTTTCTATCTTCTCTTTTGTCCTTTCTTCCTACAAGTTGAGCTCCTCTTTCGTATTTCTCCCCAACTGTCCTCTAAATGCTATTCTCAAAAGCTCATTTCTTTTTCTTAAAAAATAACTCATCAATACCTCCTCATGGACTGACACCATGCTAATCAGGTGGGTCATGGCTACAAGATTGAAAGCACAGAGCAAGCACCACTGAAAAACAGGATTCTAAATAAATTCAAGACTCAGAGACACATGCTTAATCATCCCAATTCACAGAAATGAAAGAATTAGTTCAAGCTCAGCTCTAAGCAGTTTTGTGACTAATTTGTTTATGTGATGACTGCAACATAAAATCACATTTTGGAAATACTAGTTTTCCAAAAGGCTCTGACATCCAAGAACAATTTCAAACCAGTCAGACTTTCCTCAGTGATGTAACTATGTAGAAAAATACTACTTTAAAATGAAGTATTTTATATCTCTGGATATAAAATAAGAGTTAATCCAGTCCAATCTGGTACGACAAAGAAAACCGAACCCAAAGGTTGTTCAGCAGTGTGTACCACTAGTATTTTGCCCAGTGGAAGAACACACATTTTCATTTTTAAGTAGAAAATCTTATTTCCAAGCATTATGCTTGGACACACTGCAAAATCTATTTAGACTTGTCCTTATTTAGTTGTGGTGAACTTTCCAGCTGTCCGAAGACTATCTAGATCCTTCTCAGCAACCAAAGAACAACTTGATCATTGAGCTAATCTCAATGGCTAAATCCGTCAAGCTGTCAGTGGTTTATGATGAGGATGCAGAAAGACATTTTGGTCCTAATTAAAATAAATCTGGATCCTAAAATCTGTAGATATGGTTATACAAGAGTCTTCTGACTTTAGGAATTATTTATGATGTTCATACTGTATTAAAAAGAAAGACTACTTTGCTTATATATTTTCTCATCAGAAATAAAGTGCATCAAATCTAAGATTGCAGCACCCTACTTGGGAAACAAAGAGGTATTTAGATGCAATTCCTGCAGATAAAAACCACTATTTGCAGTTGAGTAGCATCAAAACACAAAGGAGCTTCCTTTTTAGACCTACATGAGGCACAGGAGATCAAAACACAGTAAGCTTCCTTCATAGATGGTGATGTGGTTTAACCTGGCAGTCAGCTACACCCCACACAGCTGCTTGCTCAATGCCTTTGCTTCTCTCTTCCTCTGCTCTGACAGGACTGGGATGGAAAAACTGATGGAAAACCTTTTCTTCCCCTCCTCCCTTCAAGGGTCAGGAAGGAGGCCCCACCACACTGGACCACATAACCGCAAGAGATTCAACTACGGCTACAGGCAGAGAACATCACCACTGCACCAAGAGCTGCCTCCTCCAAGACTCAACAGGATCATGAGGCACAACTTGCAACTTGCACAGAGGAAATCCAGAGGTAAATTTACGGGAAAAAATTATTCATACACAGATTCCTCCCCTTTTCTGGATTAAACATACATTTTCTTTCTATCTTTACACACAGGTCTTACCTGCTCAAGCCAGAACTATGAAAAAATTATAAGGTGCAATTATAAGCAAAAAATATTACCTTGCACCCCATGAACAACATGCAGATTTTGGAAGACATGTCAGAAATTACATTAAAAATAATTGAAATCAGAAGAGTTGTAGTTTACAAAAATTGTACTTCAATCTTTTATATGTGAAAATGTAGCCAGGATCAAAATTCAGTCAAAAGTCTCATAACTTGTCTTTCCAAATCAGATAGTTAACTTTTGCATGTTTAAATAAAACATGGAAGAATGTATCCATGGCACTGCTTGTAGTTGTACCCGAAGTATAAAATAATCTTATGAAAAGGCCATGGTTTTGTAACCATTAGATGCAGTGAATATAAAACCATATTTTATAAAAAAGTAAATTAACAAAGAAAGCATAAGCAGGGACAACATTCAAGGAGAAGGGTGAGATTTGCACCGTGGAGGACGTACACTGTTTTTTTCTTGACCTAAGTTGAATGCATCATTTACAATACTTGGAAAGAAAAGGTGCATGGAAATGACAAACCATGTAGTCAGTGGTGAACTATGGTCCCATTAAGCTCTCAAGTAAACCCAGGGAATTACATTTTAGAAGAAAAATTCTGCAATTCTGTGAAGAATGTGACACTGCAATTGAAAACAAAGCTGCTTTTATTGAAGTTAAATTACAATACTGGATTCAGGGTTGTAAACCAAAGCTGCTATCAATCAACGCTTCACATCTGATTGTTAATCAAGTTTTCTGTGTTACTGTCAAATTGAAATCAGATTTCTAGTGATGTTACTTATCCTACCATTTACAACACTCTCATTTCTTCAGAGATTAGCACTTTCTGAAATGTGCAAGTAACTGCAATTCAAGTAAGTGGAATTTCTCTTAAAAGATCTTAAAAACAACCAAAAAATTTTGTTATTTTAGCTGGATGTAGACGTTCCATATCTATTTGTACCAACAATGCTCTGCTGTGGGCTCAGGACCAGCAACTGAATCATTCGGGTGGCCACGTTCCCATCTCAAGATCCTTCATCAAAGCCCCTGCCTCACACAGCTAATAGAAGAAGCCAACATAGAACCATACAACAGTATGGGGGGAAGGGACCTTTAAAGATCCTCTAGCCCAACACCCCTGCCAGGGGCAGGGACACCCTCAACTGGATCAGGTTGCTCAGAGCCCCATCCAGCCTGGCCTTGTATGTTTTCAGTGATGGGACATCTACCACCTCTCTGGGCAACTTCTGCCAGTTCGCCACCCTTATAACAAAAAAAATTTCTTTCTTATATCCAGTCTATATCTACCCTTTTAGTTTAAAACCATTAACCCTTGTGCTGTTACTACAGATTCTATCAAAAAGTCTGTCCCCACCCTTCTTATAAATCCCCTTTAGGTACTGGAAGGTGCTCTATGGTCTCCCAGGAGCCCTCTTTTCTCCAGGCTGAACAACCCGCACTCAGCTTGTCACAGGAAAGGCGCTCCACCCCTCTAAACATCTTCGTGGCCTCCTCTGAATCTGCTCCAGCAGGTCCATGTCTGTCCTGTGCTGAGGACTTCAGAGCTGAATACAGTTCTCCAAGCAATTAAAAAAGCTGACTAAATAATGAAGCTAAGGATTTATCTCCTTAGTTCAATTGGTTTGTTGAATTTTGCGAAGTGATGTAATTTTTCCACTATCCAATTTTGACCTTTTTCTTATAAGTGCTTTATCAAAAAACAGTAACCTTCTGTTACAGCAAAATCCAAACACTCTCTCCAAATCAGGCACAGAACAAAAATAGGAAATGGAGAAAACCTCGGGGGACATGAAGATGGGAAGTCAAATCGTCTCTAGAGGCCTGAGGACACAGAGAAATGTACCTCGACACATGTACAAACCCACGTCCACCTCTGGAGCCAGGGCTGCACTGATGCCGTCTCATTGTTGTTAGAACAATGAGTCAGTCACTAAAGGGACATGCTGTTACGAGATTAAAAAACAAATAATCATAAACCCACAACGGGTTTTGCTCATTATTAAATAATGGTGGCACCTGCAGTGATTCTATCTTAGAAGGGGACTTGCGCTAAATTTATCTACTGCTAAATTTTCCTCAGGCTTTTTCTACTGGCTCTCTGCAATTGGGAAAAAAGAAAAAAAGAGAAGAGAAAAAATAAGAGGCTAAATTTGTTGGAACTGTTTTCTGTAAACATACTTAATGCTATTTGCAGATGATTCAAAATTTCAGTGAGCTAAACCTCTCTCACTGAATGATTAATTCAAGCATTCAAGAGAAATGGATACAACATTTGATTTTCCCAAATGATCCCGTAATTGGATTTGAGAGAAAGGTTTGGCTGTTTGCTTTGTTTCAGTTTGGGGAAAATGTGATTAAAAGGAGAAAGTCCATTTGTATTTTTATATTTATTAACCCTATCTCTGACATTTAATAAAATATATGATCCAAATAAATTTATAATTAAATGAAAAGCTATAAAAATATTTTAAAGAAATTAGCAATCATTCTGAATGTGCTAGGCCATTGCTGAGCTAGGATAGAGAGTGAACATCATTGAGTTATTTTTAATACACTAACTTGAATTGAGATCTTCACTCTGTTATTCAGAAATATTCTTAATTCCGTATAATGCAGAATGTTACTAATATCATTGAGACTGTTACAAGTATTTAGCCATAAGCATTAGGACAACATCAGCTGGTTGTTAGACACAAACTAAATGACCATGTTGCAAAGTTTGTTGAAATTCAACTTCTATTTCTTTGTGATGATGATTGCCCCATGCAGATTTATCCACTGACCTAGAGTTTACACCCACATCTTCAGCATGAATGCTGTGGTATTTGCTTCTGATGTTCGTAAGTACCATAGGAAGTCTTGAAAAGACTTGAAAAAAATATAAAATCTGTACTGGAAGAACCACAGAGTGAATAAAGTGTTTGCGCACAGCCTCAAGAAAACACTATTTTGAAAACCAAATTTCAGTGCAACCACAGAAATTCACTCCTGAGTAACTCCCTTGCTGGCTTATACTTTAGCAAGAGACCACATTTTACTCTAACATAACAGTTTTATTTTAAACTACTACAGTGCTGGTCAATTAGGTCATATTTTTAGTGCTGCACATCCAGGTGCAGTATTTGGAATAGAAAATTGCCAAAAAAACCCCAAACAAACCAAAAAGACCAACTTGAGAGATTGGTCATGAGACCTGGAGTGACCCAACACAAAGCCCAAGCCCACAGGTCACAGTCAGAGGAAGGATGTGTCAGTTCTGCGATGGACTTCATGTCCTTTCTTCTTCTAATAATCACATAAATGTGGCTTCTGAGTAGCTGTACTGCTTCCAATTTTGACTTTTTGAAAAAACAATTTTTAAGAAAAAACGAACTCCATATCAAGAACGTATATAATCATCCAGGTAAAACGTAAGATTTCCAGAAAAATATGAAGAAAAATAAAATTTATTATGTTGCATGGAATACTTTGTGTGGTTAACTAATTTAAGCAAAAACACAGTATTTATAAAAAAATCTTCAAAAAATTATTGCTGGGAAGTTAAATGCTGTCGGTATCCTTTAAAAGATCAATAAAACCTCCCACAATTATTTCACTTTGTAAATATACCACATCTGCTTCTGTCAACTACAAAGTATGTATCATAATCTGAAATTTCCTGGCATTCCTAGAGAAGGCCAGGTACAGACTGATTGTGATCCACCAAAATGACCTTAATGGTGAGAGAATCATATAACTTTGAGATGCTTAGTTATTTTTAGAAAAGACAGTGCTAAACACTAACTATGGTAGTGTCTGGGAAAGGAAGAATTAGACGAAACTGCGATTCAACTGGTTTCCTAAGGAGGAAGGTCGTACGTAAACAGACGCTGTAAGCACCTGGAAGACAATCATGAGGACATGACTAACAATGAACACACGCTTATCAAAAAAAAAAAGTCCTTGTAACACTGAGTCTCATTTTGTGACTGCGAATGTAAAGCAATGTGTGTCATATGCTATTGACTTAATTCAGGCTTTGGATCTAGAGCTCATGATATTTTCTTTTAAAAACAATTGCAGAAACATAGTCTAATGGAAGATATCTAGAATGAATACAAAACTGGTTAGACAAGAGTAGTGAGAGAGCAGGTGTCAACGGCTTCCTGAAGAACTGGAAGGACATACTAAGTGGTACTCCACAAGGACCAATCCTGGATGTCTGCTACGCAGTAATTTCAGTAGTGAGAGTGGTGACAGAGAAAAAAGGGCATGCCTATTACATTTGCAGATAATACTGAGCAGAAAAGGGCTACAACGAGTACTAAGACAGGCTGAGAGAGCTGGGGTTGGTCAGCCTTGAGAAGACTTTGGGGGAGATCGCATATCACCTTCTAATACCTAAAGGGGTTACAAGAGAACCAGAGTGGGACTTCCTAGAAAGACATTTAGTGCTAGGACAGGAGGTAGTGAATTTAAAGTGAGAGTAGGTTTAGATTAAATATTAGGAAAAATTTTTTTACTGTGAGCGTGGTGGGACACTGTTACAGGTTGCCCAGAGCGATGCCTGAAGTGGCCACCTAAGAAACAGAGACTAGATACGAGTAAGCGAATAAAGGTAGGTATTTATTTGAAGGGCCTTCAAAGGCACACCCTGGGCAGGCCAAAGGCGACACCCAAGATGGACCCCAAGATGGACGACCGGTCACGAGTTCTCCACACTTTTATAAGTTTGGTCCATTTGCATATCAGGGTTAATTCTCCAATTAAAGCTTCAGTTAATGATGTAATTTCCACAAGTTCGCCTGCCTCTCAGAGGCTTTTTGTTTATACTTTTTGGGCCTAGGACAGTCCAGGTGTCCTTGGAGAGCAAACCTAGAGAGGGTTTGTTATGCCTAACTGGTATGAGAGAACAGCAGCTAACAGGCTACAAGAAACTTCGAGTTACACACTAAGCAGTACAGGATTTGAAAAATATGAAAGTTAAAACTTATGGCATCAAGAGAAGCTGTGGATGCCTCATCCCTGGAAGTGTTCAAGGCCAGGTTGGATGGGGCTCTGAGCAACCTGGTTTAGTGGAAGGTGTCCCTGCCCATGGCAGGGGGGCAGGAACCAGACGACCTTTAAGGCTCTTTTCAACCCAAACCATTCTGCGATTCTATGATTTTACGAAGTGGAAGAGATTGGCTCAGAAAAAAAACAGGATGCTATTTATCAACTGCATGTGCATTATATGTACATAGAAACAATCAACTACACAAATACATGATAAGAACTGTGAAGCATCAAAAAACAAAAGCTGATTTGGGATGCAAAAGAAAGGCTACAACCTGAAAAACACTGAATTGTCTTCCTCTATCATATTTATCAAGATTTATCATCTGAAATAAATTGTCTTGTGCATCACAAAGGGGAATAGGGTAGAGGGAGACCAGGTGGGGAAAATATAGCAGTATGTGATTAGTCTGCTACTAAAGTTTCCTACATAGTAAAGCAAATCATCTGTTTTTCTCATGTTTGCAGATGAGAGAAGAAGGAAGAGACCAAAATTGTATCAAGATATATTAAATTAGACTCTGTAAAAATGTTATCTGAAAAAATGGCTAAAAATAGACTGCTTAAGGATGTCATGGACTCTGTTACTAGACTTTAAAGAAAAATAAAAGTCAGATATTTGACATGAACGGGGAGAAAATAAGACAATCTCTCATGACTTCAAGTCTTTTTATTCTGCATTAAAAGACTGAAAAATAGAGCCAACACTTAACATAAACGTCCTCACATATCCAAAATTTAAGCCAACTGCATAACCTTATTAAGGGGGGAATGGAAAGTGGAGATTCTCTAAAGCTGTTCTCTGAAGGTTTCTTTGTCCTTGATAACAAAGTATCACTGCAGTAAATGAAAAACCAGAAGGGATCAGGCTGTGGTCAGCCCTTGGTTCCTTTAGCTGGAAAAAACCTCAAAAAATGGTAAACAGGAGCAAGAAAATTAGATTTTTAACTTTGAATTCACCTGTTTCTTATTAAAATTTTCATTAACTTTCAATGTTCAAGTCACAAATGTAACCATTTGTCCTTCTAGATAAAATTAATCTTGCCCTTATTTTACATTTAGCCAGCCAGCTCAATGCACTTTGTTGTTGCTGAAAATATTAAGCTATATAAAAATGGTGTGGCAAACAAACCTTCATGTGGCTGCAATTCCGGCAGGCCTGGGAATGGAAGGTGTTACGTTGTGTTTGTTATCCAAAAGTAAAGGTCAGTTTTGGAGCTTAACTTCACCAAGAAAAAGTAAAGGTGTTATCCAGTGCTTTTCAGTTATCAGCCAGAGAAGAGGCACAGCCAGGTAAATAAATCCGCATGGACACAATCCACAACTGGAGAAGGGACACAACTGGCTTGGCTGTGGAACACAACTGCAACAGCTGTAGGAGGGCCAGAAAGCACATCTGCCACTACTTCTGTGTTTGATACAAATGTGCAGCCAACAGGAATTAACTGTTCTACTGGTCTGTGCCAGGCACTTTTTTTCAAAGTCAACATTTTGTAAGAAACAATGTCAACCATGACTGGTAGACCAAGGACTCACTCCAAAGCTGTGGCTGGTGCATGTACCCATCCAGTTAAGCTGGCCATCCTTTCTCTCCTTTTCGTGTGAGTTTTCTTGTACAGGGTGCCTCAGGAGAGATCTTATGTCCCTGTCTTGCTTCTGAGATGTGTTCCCTTCATAAGGCATTAGTAAGAATAAATAAACAGGAACTGCCGGTGACATGTCTTCTTTAATTCCAAGAAGCACCAAACTAAATATGGCAAACTACAGAAAGAGTGTAACATGCAAAGGAAATTTTTGGCCCATTTGACCTGCTAATACTACACATTTTAACAGGAAAGTAAGAAATCAGCAGACAAAAGATTTGCACCATTCCTTCAGTTCTGACAGCTTTCCAATGAAAAAGTTTAGAGTAATAGCCAGGACATTTGGACTGTTTTCTTCAGGGGATTACGTTCCTCCATCTATCTCTTCCCAAGCCAGAATGCGTCCTTTTTCTAACTGCACCTGATGCTGACTCATGGACTGCTCTGGACACTGCAAAGCCACGAAAGCAGATTAGACAAGGCTGCCTAATTTTTAATTTGCAGTCATTAGGTGGAGAGGAATCCAAGTTCTAGTGGCATGTTCTTGGCGGTTTTTTACTACTTTAATACACTCATCAACATTATGTGAACAGTGTTCCTAACTTCATATGGCAGATGGTAATTCTTGGACCTATATCATTTTAATTGTTTATAATAAAGTTATAAAATCCAGCCAGCTGTGGGAAAGGTTATTATGGTTTCAGAATTTTACTTGTAATCCAGCAAGAAACTATAGCAAAAGTTTCACTTTAGTATGGCAACCACAGGACAACAAAATTACACTGAAGTCAAGTAAGTTATTAACAAGTACATAAACCAGGCAGTACATAGCAGCTGCATGGTCTTTCATTCTACTCATTAGTTGCTAAAGTTTAATTAAATTCATTATTTTCCACTGGCTACTAGAATACAACATTGTTTACAAACAGTAGTATTTTACATGTTTCACTCAAAACACACTGATAGTGGAAGGTAAAAAGTGTAAGTACAAGTAAAAGTGAAAGAACTTGAAGGTTTATGAAATTAGGCAGTTGCATGAATGTGCAGATTCATGGTAAATTTTACTATATGCACAGAAGACAAGTTTTTAAATAACTGAAAATAAACTACTCTTCAACAGGATTTAGGAAACCCCCAGCACTTGTGAAAAGAGATGATTAGAACTGTATTCAACCAAGAGCTGACATTTTAAAAAAAAACGTGAAGAAGCCATGTTTTGAATCAATGTGTTTCAGTCTGCGATGCAGAGAATAAGGAAAGGATTCATGGCAAGGATTAGGATGCTACAAATCATATGGAACATATGAATAGGAGTCTGTTTCCATGTATCAATAGGGGTTTAAATTCTCAATGAGAAGCTTAAGCAAGGGCACATTCTTCTGTAAAATATCCCACGGGTTTCCTCGAATACACAGATGTAGTGACATCCTCATTTCTAACTTTATTCAATAGGTTCTTATAAATCCATGATGAACATTTCATTTAATGCTTAAAAAAGTAACATACTGGAAATCTTTTTTGAGGAGGATAATAAAAATAGAAATAAAGTTCATGATAGAAAATTAAATTCTCTCATCCTAAGAAAAAATATTTATTAAGAAGAACTTCAGCTTCCCAAAGTTTGCTACTCTGGCTGCTATCTGAAACCATTATTTCCCTGGGAAGAAAAATCCCAAACCAAACCAGAACAGCTGGAACACATCCTAGAGATACAAAATAAATCACTTGCAAGTGAATTCCACACTCAAAAGCCCTAATCAGTACTCTATACAAACAACAAAACAAACAAAGCCCAGAAGGAGCATTAACATCCCTGGTAACCGGTGTCTACTAATTGCAGAGCATCAGGACAGCTTCAGTGGAAAAGCAGAGCCTGAATAGGATTGTCTGATAAATCTACTACCCTCAAACACTCCACACAGTATTCTTGACCCTGTGGGTCGCAACCTTTTGCTCCCAAGTCACTCATGCCAAGGGGAATAAAGAGGTTTATCCCATTCTGTTAAATCCTTGTAATTATTTGTTACAGTTTTAAGTCATCTAGCATTATGTACATAGCAATTTGGTGAATCACACACGCTCTTTTCAAATGAAAATTCAATAGACAAAATGGATGTAATTTAAAAACCTTTAAGGTAGCCCAAAACTTTATAAGTTTAATTACTTTTATATTTAGCTGGTAAGAATTCTATGTAGTGAACAATTTATAGTAGAGAAATCAGATATAATAGCCTCCAATTATGTCTTAACCAAACAAATGTGAATTAATTCACACTAGAAGGACGTTAGAAATTTATCTAAAGGTTAAATTCACAAAGATGGGAAAAACACATACAGACCTCAGTTGGGACAGAAAAACAGGGTACCATCAGAGAGCAGCATAGTCATAAGTAAGTCTTCAGACAGTCAGTTTTCATTCTCAAATTTCACATCGCTAACAGTTTGCTGTCAAATATAATATTTCTTTTATGGTGTAATTTGGCTGGAGTCTGCCAAATGCACTGTATAAAAATGATTACTTCACCTTATGAATCACTTTTCATCAACATACTTTCAAATACAGCTGTGAAACTTTTGTTCTAGAGAAAAACAACAATTTTACATTGTTGATTTATCTATGATGGAGCAAAGGGTGGTGTGCGGGAATTTAGAATATTTTGGGGTTTTTTATATACACTTATTTGTTCTGTATTTTAAGTATAACTATTTCTTTCATAAATACATTTCAAAATACATAAAAATATGTGCGTTGTTAGCTTGCAAAACAACATTATATGGCATTCAGTGATGAATGTGTTTCATAATGTGCTTGCGAAAAACTGACCTGTGGAATGCAGCCAAGTGAGTTTTGGGAGTCATACTGCAGTCTGGAATATCAGTTTGGACTTCATTAGGATGAACATTTTAGCCATACTGCTAATCCTACTAGTAATGGTAAGGTCTAAATGCCCTAGAGCCATGTCCTCTTTAAGGGTCACATCTTGCAGAACAGGGAGATGTGTCTGAAAATGGCAGTGTGAAGGCACAAAGTAACCAATGCCTGTCTTACTCATGTCAAATCCTAGTAAGAGTACTTCATTAACTCTTTTCTCATTTTCAGATTCATGATCCATCCCTATGGGCCAGAAGAAAACATGCAAGAAAGTTTAGTATATAAGGAGCAAAGGAAAATTGATTACAAGCAATCTGCACCAGGAATAGCATAAGTGCTTTCAGTGGTGTTTCAGGAAAAGTTCCCGTATAAGTTTTTTGGTGTTTATACTACGGACAGAATTACCCATATTTAAAGGATCTTCTTTGGAAGGTTATCCTCCAAAATATTGTGTATTCCCATTATCAGGGCAAATAGTCCAGAATTAAGACATCTTGATAGAGGTGAGCCACACTGATGTCCAGATGACTGATGAACCCTGTAGCTACAACCTTGACAAAGCAGCACATGCCGTGAAGCTTCAGAATATTTATGTGGACAAGTCACAGAGGCTCTACAGAGCCCTTGGTCACATGTATTTTAGCTCTCTCTTGATAAAATAAAATGATACAGTTTGATCTAGACTCTGTCCCAGACCTTTTTATGCCTTGCACATGGGTAACAGGGGCTGCAGAACACCCTTCCTCACATGGAAGATGCAAGAGGCTCTGTAGTGGTGGTGTCAAATAAAAAAGACCGAGGAAGGCTGCACCTCTTCATTAAACCTACTGGTTTTCCAGGAGAGGTTTTCACAGAGGAGCAGTGTGCATACAAATCTGCTGGTGTTTTGTATACTGAAGCTGGAGAGAGAGACAGTGGAGAAAAGAAAGACGCCTTTTATCTTTTCAGACTTATTTGCCCTCCTGGAGGACTCAGGCTCCCTTACCAGACTCTTACCCAGTTTGTTTTTTGAAGTTTGTACACATTTTTTTCCTGTTGTTCCATCAATACAGAATTTGCGCGGTTACAAACAGTAACTTAACTTTAAAAGGTACACTGAAATTGTGTCCCAAATTAATTTAAACTAAGAATTAACAAACACAGAATTGAAAAACGGCTTGTATCCAAAGCTTATCTAGTTCATACTCCTCTATTATAGGCAGGGACACCCTCCACTAAACAAGGCTGCTCAAAGCCCCATTCAACCTGGCCTTCAACATTTCCAGGGATGGGGCATCCACAGCTTCTCTGGGAAACCTGTGCCAGTGCCTCACCACTCTCATAAGAAAGAATTTCTTTCCAATATCTAACCAAATCCATTTTCTTTCAGTGTAAAGCCATTCCCCCTTGTCCTATCATTACACGCCCTTGTAAAAAGTCCCTAGAAGTTGCTATATGGTCTCCCTGGAGCCTTCTCCTCTCCAGGCTGAACAACCTCAGCTCCCACAGCCTCTCTTCACAGGAGAGGTGCTCCAGCTCTCTGATCATCTTCATTACTCTTCTCTGGACTCACTCCACCAGGTCCACATCTCTCCTGTGCTGGGACCCCAGAGGTGGATGCAGCACTGCAGGTGGGGTCTCACCAGCGCAGAGCAGAGGGGCAGAATCCCCTCCCTCACCCTGCTGCCCACACTGCTCTGGATGCAGCCCAGGACACAGTTGGCTTTCTGGGCTGTAAGGGCACATTGCCAGGACATGTTGAGCTTCTTGTCAAACAATATTCATCAACTTTTTGTTTTGATGCATCAAAGTCATGTCTTACACAACTCAGATGTTAAGTATCTTCACAGAGTGAGCATTTTTATTGCTACTTTACCTATCTTGCCAGCACATCAAACCAGATCTTGTTGAACTTCTCTCCCTTCCAGTTTTTTTTTCTTCAGTAATGAAGTTTTTCTTTTTTTTACCATTAACAGTTTTTAAAAAAATCTATACTGAGAAGAGTGCCCATAAACAGTTATCCTTTCAGAGACATGAAAAATACCAAGATTTTAAAATACCCTTTATTACTGACTATACAGGGGGTTTTTTTGATCATCCCAATTCAACTTCAACAGGAGAGTGGCAGAGTTGTTTAAAACCAGTTAGGTTAAATAAATTTTGGTTTTTTCATGAACAGTTAAACCAACAATTTCTTCCAGAGCCTGATTTCTGGGAAATGTGCCCAGCAAGCATATTGCATGAGTGCAACACCCTCATGCACTTCTCTGAGGTCTACAAAGGACTGGGCTCATCAAGGAGCCTGTGATCACCAGCACAGCTGTCTTGTCTGCACAACTGCTTATTGTTATGAAAAAACCTGACTTTTCTGTATCTTTGGGGCCTTTATGCTTTTACAAATATGACCAAAACTGGCTCTAGGGTTCAAAGCTTCCTTAGGAAAGAGATTAGCAGAAACACAAGGGAGTGCTGTGGCAAACATCCCTCCTCCTTTAAAAACCAGGTGAAACATGGTCAGGATTTCACTTGACTAATACATAACATTTTACAGTTATCTCCCCTGACAGAAATTACGTGTGTTAAAAGGCTAACCTGAAAAAGATACACTTAAGAAAAACAAACTTTCCCTGAGTCTTATCTTTTTCACATCTTGTCATCTGTTTTTGTGGGAAGTTTCTATTAACATATGTTCACAATATGAATTTCAAAAGTCACATATTAAATTCAATCCATTATATTTTGAAATGGAGATTCTCATAAATCATTTTTTACCCTTTTTTCCCCTCAGATTGCCTCATTCTGCCAGCATAAAGCAGCTCAAATTTAAATCCACAATGAGTTTGAAAATCACATCATTTGTTGCTTAAAAACCTCATTAAACAAGTAGTTTTAAAACTTAAACCATTTTTCTAAACAGATATACCACAGCTACAGTGTCTCCTCTTTTGCAAAACATTCAAGGAAATACCACAAAATTATATGAAGCCACAAGAAACTGCCATAGTTTGTTTGCCACAGATTTCTTTAATCAATACTTTAATGAATTGTGATTATTTGAGCTGCAAGTGCTTTACAAAAAATACCCATACTCCACAATACATTTATGCAAAAATCTAACTGTGGATGTTTATATAAACTAAATATAATGTACATTATAAATTACTCCTCAGAACCCAGTGTTGAAAAACTGAAATATCGCACCAGCTTGCACATCAATGTCTGTAAGTATAAATTCATATATGTATATCAAAAGAATTACTCACTTTACTGGCAAAAAATGACTTATTTCTCCAACATGGGTCTCAATAAAATTTCAGAAAATATGACAGAATGGAAAATTTGCTGTTGGATGCTGGTTCTTTGGTATCATTTGGATAAAGGATTTTTCTCAAGGTAAGCTGAGAAAGAGCTTGTCAGTGACTGCAGCAGTCACAACATAAAAGCCAACATTATGAAGACCATCATTCATTTGTGGATAAGAGCAGAATGAAACAGTAAAGCATTACAATTTGGGACATTCACATTTTTCTCATCCTTAAATGAAGTTCCCAGTATCAGAGAAACCTACCTTTTTTTCCCTGTCGATATTTTTTAAAACGGAGAATTTTTTAAACTTGAGAACATCTGGTGGGCCACCCTACCATTCAACATGGCATGCCAGAAAGGTGTGGAATTTCACTGAATTTTGTCAAATTCCTTCATGAAACAAAGTCACCAATGATACACATATATAATATACCCACACACACATTTTTTTTGTCTTGTCCTCTAGTAGAGGTACCTGTCCTCAGGGATACAATTTTTTAGATGTTGTGCCCATACTGTGGCAACACAGAGACATGGCTGGAAGGAGACTGTACTACAGGATCACACCCACTACCAAGAGTAAGCAAACTTAATTCTCAGCAAGGAACACTGCACTTCTGATAGGCTAATCTTCTTATTCTTTATTCCAGAAACTCATCAGACTTATTTGCTGTGAAGCCTTTCACTAAAGAAGATATGAAAAGAAAGGGAAATTAAAAGGTGGATTTTCCTTTCCTAAATGTTCCACAAGCCTCGGGCAGGCAGCTCAATGCTCAGTTGAATCTATTTAGATTTAAGAGACATAAAACATGGCTTCAGATCTGGGTGGTCTGTGTAATGTCCAAGAATACATGAATTGGCTTACCTTCAAAATAATATTTTGCTGCTTTCTTTCCCTCAAACAATAAATTATATCCACTTTTGCAATAAAATCACGGGGTAGCGTCTGACAAAACTGTTCCTCCATATCTACTGCTGGGTGTGTATCACTGACACCACCTGTCTCTTCAATTTAAAATAGCAGGATCACTTCAGTAAAACTATTATTACAACTGGATGAGCAGATAAAAAGTCAGAAGGTGCTGGTTTTATACAGTTTCATAAACAGATCAAAAGCTTTTTTTCATCATGCCCTAAGAAAACAAAAAAAAGGCAGTTCTCCCTCTGTAAAATTAGCTATGTGCAAGGTGCAGCCAGAACTCTGCTGAAGCCAGGAAAAATCTGACAAGGAAGAAAAGAGCTGTAAAACTGAGTCATGCCATAAATTGCTGAAGAAATCAGTGTATCAAGCTACTACCTTCTGTAAGACATTTTCTGTCATAAAATCATATTTTCAGTAATATGAACATCTGTATAGTGCTTCAATCATCTTCACAGCACCTCAGGCTTATTTAACACTACATGAGTTCCTAAGTGTAATCCAAAATTAACATTCCATCTAATCCAATCTTGTAAAGTCATACCACACCTCTGATTATGTGTCTTATAAATATATTGGCTTGAATTTTTATTTTATATTTCATACTTCCCAATTATAACCGAGTTTTATACAGGAAACAATTGTTAAGTCCTAGTAAGCATTAAGAGAATACTTTATCTTTCTGTATTACTGGTATTTCAATAGTAAATCCGCTAAATACAGTATTTAATTTTCTGAGACCAAAACCCACATTATGTCACCTTTAACTATATGGTAAGCATCCACATTAAACCCTTAAAACCCCATGCTACCTGACAAACACCAAACATTGTATTTAAAGAAACACTGTCATAGACATATAGTTTAAAAAAATAGTAAGTGGAAGAATGGGGAGAGAATGAATCTAAAATCTGGTACTTTCTACAAGTATATCAACAACACTTACATTATTTGTGCTGCATCTTTCCACCAGCACTCACTAACAGGTTATTTCACCCTTTGCTTTTCAAGCAGGTTTGAAACCCAAACAACTTCAATTTAAATGAACCAGAACAGCGCCTGCTCTGAGACCTCTAACAACACACACCCAGCAACAGTACTGCTGGATATTCACCAAACACGCCATTGCCAGAGACCACAGTAGGACATGTGCTGTTGAGAGGGACTCCAGTTGAGACTAACAGAGGACTCTGCAGATGCCGTGACCTCCACTCAGATCATCAACCGCTGACAACTCTCACTTCTTCAATACTGAGGAATTTCCCACCCCAAAAGAGACAGGGTAGCCCTGCAGGAAGGCTTCTGCATGGCTTCCTCTGTATTTCCTCAACCTACGACAGTCAGGCTTTAAATAAGTCAATTGTGTTTTCCCCTAATTGCTTCCAAGGTGGAAAGGGAAATTCCTTCTCTTCCATTCCCCAAAGAAGGATTCAGAACCCTCACACCATGGACTGCTCAGCAACCTGCTCTGTCACATCTGAACAGATGCTACATCAAACTGAAGATCCTTTATATATCTCCTTCTAAGCTCGGGACCGACTATACACCCAACCATTAGCAGACTGGTTTACACATGACAGGGCCTCATACAAAGACTGTTCCTGTTTCTTGAGGCTACAGCAGATCTGTGGGGGCTGGTTTGCACCTTCACAAGACACACTTCACCCTGTAAGTGCCATACTCTGCCATTCAGAAGTAACCACTTGAGCATCTTCCTCCAAGGAACGGGGCAAATGCTTGTTTATTAGCAGAACAGAAACATACAATGACCTTAACAAAACAGTAGTTTGACGTATGTTGCCCCCCTGCCCCCAACTACACAAGCTATCATTTTTCTGTCTTACAAGACTTTGCAGAGGTAGGAGAACAAGGAGCTATGTCCTTGGCTCCTGGGGAAGGAAGGCAGGTCAGTACAGAAGGCCTGTGGCACAGACCTGGCTCTAACAGGCATCCCCACCACAGAGTCCCACCTTGCACGTACAGAGCAAGGGCTCACAAGCAGTGGCCTCCCAGAAGACTACTGCTCCATGATGGATTTTTCTGCAAGTACCTTCTAGCACTGAGACTTTAACTCAACAAAGGAATGACACCTCCTGTGGGGCAGGAAGATGGAGGTGGGGGAAGGTCAGTCACCCATGATTTGCACTCTGCTGCCAGGTCTCCAGCTGGGTTAAGCATTGCGTGACAGACCTGAAATCCTGATCAAGTCCTTGATTTATGTCTTGGCATGCTTCACCAGTGCTTCTCAGCAGGACTAGATGAATCATTGATCTGTTCCAGTACAATAATTTCTATGTATGTTCATAACCTTGGAAGAATCTGTGTAAAATCTGAACATGCATTTAGCTTGCTCAGTGCTCAGCTTTAAACGCTGTATTTTATTCAAGTTGTGAACTTACACTGTTGCTGCCTAAGCACGTTTAAAAAAACATTTCAGAAAAAATAAAAATTATTTAGAAAGTACAAATTTTTTAGAAAAAATACAGTCATCTCTTAGATCTTAATTTTGGTTTGAATTTAAACATTTTGTGAGATAAATAGTTCATAAATTAACTCTCTCAGACAATGTTACTCTTATAAAATCCTTGACCACAGAAAAACTTGATTTAATTACTGAATAAAATAAATGTAGCAAGAGAGACAGCTAGTCCTTAAGTATTCTTCCTGAATTCTGTCTCAACCAAGCTTGTGCAGGTCAGACACAGACAGAAAGTCATACACAAATGAAAGTAATAACAACTGCCAGTGTTCAGAGAGCTCAAATAACTCTCTACCATTGCACAGCCAGGAGCCCATTGACATCACTTTTTAAAACAAATGCAAAAAAAAAAAAATTATAACGATCTAAAGAAATTTCCTGTTATTCTGCACAAGAGAAAACCCCCATCCCATGTCCCTCCCATATGGTGGAGACCATCAGCATTTTCCAGGCTCAGGACTCAGGGCATATTTCCTTAATGAGCATTACAGACAGATTTCCAAAGCTGTAACTTGTGAGGTCTCTGGAGCACCAGGAGCTCCAGGCTCCTTGGAAGTCCCTGACCTCCTCTTCACAGGTGGGTGCCACAAGGCTGAGGACCAGAGCAGCTCTGCTTCCCACCTGCCACCTCACTGGCTCTGAAAAGACTCAGTCTGCAGCCCTACCTTCCCCTTGGTTTTCCTCAAATTATGCTCAATTTGATCCTTACAGCTCCATTTCATGTCTAATGTACCACCTTGAGCAACTCTGCCAATTAGTATAAAGGAGAGACAATTATCTGGTTACAGAAATACTATACACAGTGCAAACAATTCTTTCCTCTGTATATCCAAGAATGCCTGAGGTTTTATACGGTGCTACGTAGGAAATATTTATTATACAATTATGCAAAGAAAACAATGAATATTTTGTTTTACTGAGTCTTGCTCAAGCTGGGGGGCACCAACGTATTCACCATCAACTACCAACTCACTTGATAGTGAAAACTAAGCAGTTTCTTCCTGTTTGTTAGATGTCCACATCAGAAACCATCTGAGATTATATTAGATTAAAAATCCAATTCCCAAGTGTTACTTTTACTACACTAGCAAAAATAATTCAGGCGATATTCCACTTAAATAACTTTTTTAATCAGTGAATCTAAAAAAGTGCTTATCTGTTATTCTAACAACAGCAAAGAATACTTTAACTAAAAAGAAAATTAAAATAATTATTTCTTCTCCTACGCCTTTTTTTATAGTTGCTAGCATACTCAATATCAAAAGCAAAAAGTTCTTAAAACTCAGGAAATGTCATTGTGGAACTACAACATCTGGTGTTTAAAAAAAAGAAAAAGGAATTTACTATTAATTCTTAAAAAACCTTAAATGAACCTTAATGCCTTCTGAAGCACCAGTGCAATGGCACTTCAGATGCAGTTTATTAACCTTATTTTTTCTTTCATCTGTCCTTATCTTTTAAGCTGCAATTCTCACACAGCATGATATAAAACACATGAAAATTTCTACTCAGAAAGGACATTTGAGTGCACATTTTAAAATAACAGAACTTGACAAGAGGAGTACTTCTCCTCTTAGGTAAAGAAGAGATTTCTGGAAAACTTTTGTCAATATAAAAATGCAGATGAGGTTATCTATCTTCTACCTACTGAGATATCTGAAACAAGATACCTGCACCAAATTAGATCTGACATAAGATGAAAAGAGCAAAGCACAGGAGGAGGGATGCTAAGCAGAACAGGGAAGGTGTTGGGTTCTTGAGACAAATGTCAAGTATGCCAGGTAATCTTTTCCAGCTAAGTGAAAAAGAACAGAGGAAAAAAAGGGCTATTACTGAGCAGATGGCTACCGAAAGAGAAATTCTCCAAAAGCTCACTCTATGTGGTGGCAGAGTAAGAGCTATGTCCAAATAGCACACTGAGGTTTGCCAGCAGTCTAGTGGCACACAGTATGACAAGGAGCACTTGTGGAACTGAGAAATTATCCTCATTGCACAGACTTTAAAGTCCTTCAGACCTGAATCGATTTTATCTCTCCATTATCAGACAGCTTCTGAAATGCTGAAGAAGGGTGTGTGGGTTTTTCCTTCATTCCTTGCTTTTGCAAATAAAATAAAACGACAGAAAAACCACACACCTAGCAGACCATTTCATTTGGGGAAAGGAAACCTCCAGGACTGATCTAAAGGGCATAGGTTAGGATATCCTGGACAGAACTGAGGGTCAAACATTTCCAGTTTCCTAAGAAGAAAAGCCCCTCTAAACGATGACTTCTTTAGGTGTAATGTATAGAACAGAGAAGAAAAGACTGGAAAAAACAAGACCTCGAACTTTAATATTTGCAAATCTCATCTTGGTTCTCTGACAAGTTAAAGTACCAGATCTTCCCTAACATGGAATCTTAAATTATTTCAGGTAATAGAGGGCTTCTGAATATATATATATATACACAAAATGTAGTATTTATATACTAACTGGTTTTGTTCAAAGTCAAAGAATAGTTTCAGCTGAAGCTGTACTTTACAAGGAGGAATAGAGAGGTACCAACTAGAGGGCAAATAACAGAAATGTACATTTAAAATTTAATTAAGGGGAAGGCAGTCAACCAAATAGCTCCTAGATCCTAAAACATACCGTCATAGCTTTGGTTGTTTTCCAAAGTCTTGTATACTTCATATTGAATTAATATAGTAGTATAAATTAAAGCCTTAAAATGCATTTGTAGATCTGACGCCAGAGGACTTCTTTAAAATCAGAATTGAAATGGAACTGAAAGTGCAGGCACTTTCACCTTTGAGTACATTATTTAACGAGAATTTAACAATATTCAAAAGAAAACTGACTTTATATTCATTTTCTCCTTCCTGAGAAAAGCTGCATTTTTTTTCAATGCCTCTCATTGAAACCTAGATAACTGCTTGTCAACAGGTATGTGTGAGTGCAAATGTGCATATCAGTCACAGTGTTATCTAGAATTCTGAGTACCAGGTGGCATGTTCAACATACTTCTATTAATTGCTGCTATGCTATTTGATTGCAAGGGCACTTTGAAGAGGGGTGTGCGTGGAATTATGAATAAAATTAGTCTTTTATATTTTAAAATTAATAGTAGCTCTCTGTGAATTAAATGTAACTGAAATAAGGATGTGCTGAGAGGCTGAGCGTGCAACAAAGAACAACCAGACTGCTTTGGTAAATTACAAGAATAACTCCTGGGTAAGTCACTTTGTACTTCTCAAAGACAACCGACAGCAGATTAACAGTGAACCTACCGTAAATGATCACATCTTCAGCTTATCAAACAAGCAAATGTTTCTTATACTCCCAAAGAGAAAAGCATGGATATTGGTTAAGAGACCCAAAAAATTTATTCCTGCACTTTCCCTTTATATTCATCACTTATTAAAACATACTCAAGCACTTTTTAACACACGATAAACAATTCTGATAGTGGTCTAGAGGAGCCAATGATTTTACCTTTTAATCAATATGAATTACATTGTATTTCTAATATGACTCTTTAGACTAGACCTGCTTGGGTGAGTTGTGCTGATACAACTCAACTGACACTGCCCTGTCACCTTCTCACAGCACACTCAGTACAGAGAAAATTTCACACTCTTATCAGAAGCCACAAATAAAGCTCCAAACCTCTTAAATTATTTGAAAGCTTGGCTTTCAGCATAAGGCTTACCCTTTGTCTGTCCCTGTGAGAAGAGGTGTATCAGCAAGAAATTATCAGCAACCTGTCAGTCTTTGTTACAGAGTGACAACAGAGGATAAATTGAATTCCACTTTCATTAAGTCAGCTTCAGAAGGCAACCAATCCTGAAAACCTAATAGTGCTACCTTTTAGCTGGGTCTAACATTTAACTTTTTAAAAGGTCAGGGACAAATCAAGTCACTTTCTTGTCTTATTTTATCAACTGATCTTTACAAAATTAGAAAAATGAACTCAAAACAGAACTCCAGAAGGAAGCTTTTCCATTAATTTATACATTCTGGTTTCAAGTATTTTATGACTTTAGTTTTTCCTCAAGTGCTATAGGCAGTTATCTCTTTAATTAATTCTTCATGCAGCAACAGAGAGAGAAAAGATAATCTAACCAGGAAATGAATAGTTGGAAAAACCTTAAGCTATTTGGTATTTCCATTGTACAACTGATGAGATTTCATGATTGACAAGATTTCAAACAGCCTTCTACAGCAGCTGCTAAATAAAGATCTGTGCTACAATCCTGTATCTTTCTTTCTTCAGGAGACCTTGGACTCCTGGAAGAAATGCATACAAGCATGTACTAGAGACTCAGCCTATGAGAGCTACCATGCATGCTTACATTGCATTAAGGTGTTCCAGCTACTCCTCAACACATCACCTTCCTTTTTCCAGCTGGTCTTTATTGCTTCGGTGGCACATTTATTTTGCCAGCAGTCCTTCCTCAGAAATTCTACCACTAAATGCAATCTACTGTTCTTTGGCACCCAGGTGACACATACAAAACACAGTATTTCCAACAGATTCTCTTTGGAGTGATGGTTCACGCCTTACGAAGGAAGAGTTCCCTGCAGGGAACAGAAATTACTATTTTTTAAAAATCTGATATGAATATCAAAATTTCCAAGTTAGCTCGACACCAGGCATTTAGCCTTCATGTATGAATGCCTGCCCACTCGAGTTCTCCTGCACTTAGAATCGACATGCACTTTCAGAGAATCATAATCACACTTGAACTTAGACCACAAGTTATATACAATAATCACATAAAATTACAGAAATTTCAAATAGTCGCTTCTCCATCAAAAACAAGGACTGCAGCTCTATCCTTCATGTCAACCGTGGTCATCACACCATCCCTCAGTATTTGGTGAGTATTAATGCTAGAGGGTTTCTCAAATATAATTATTTCTAACCCACATCTACACCCTGGAATTTTAGACCATTATTTCTTTTATTTTTTACTCAAAAGAGAGTTCATTACTGCCCTCATTACAGAAGTATTTCACACATGAGAGACTATTATCAGCTTAGCCTTTTTCTAGAGTAAACAAAACATTTCAAGTAATTTCAAGTTCCTCAAACAATATGGTCTGTAAGTATCTGATCACTCCCAATCTGCTCTGGGCTCTGCACAATGTGTCCATGTATAGATAGATTCTGTTACTGCAGCTGGCATTACTGACACTAACGAGAGATCAGTGGTAACTTCACATGCTTTGTATGCTGTACTCTTATTTATATCAACACAGAATCAGAGCATGGTTTGGGCTAGAAGGGACTTTAAAGACCATCTAGTTCCAACCTCGCTGCCATGGGCAGGGACATCTTCAATTAGACCTGACTGCTCAAAGTCCCATCCAGCCTGGCCTTGAACACTTCCAGGGATGGAAGTGCACTCAGTCTCACTGTCTATGTCATCAGTGAAGATACTGAAGAGCACTAACAGAGCCATGTGGGCCACCACTCATCACCAGCCTCCACCTGGACAGAGAGTCACTGACCACAACTCTCTGCCTGTGTCCATCCAGCCATCAGGCACCTACATCTAATTACAATTGCTGTTTTCCACATCCCGGTACTTTGACTCATGTTCAGGTTGCCATCTAAGTCCTACACACTGCTATGAAGATTTGTGACCCACAACGAGGTTCCAAATTCCCCATCTGTACAGTTCTTTCTTCTAAAGTGCAGAACCATCCATCAATTTGCATTGTATATTTTGAGAGTATTTTCCAATTTACCAAATTGTTCTGAATGACATATTTATTAAATCTGTGGATAAAGCCAGACATCTCAGAAGACAGGTTTGGTCTTGTTCAACAACTTCAGTAATGACCAGGATGATTACTTAGAACTTGATATTAAATCTGTGGATGGAACCAATTATCCCTGGATGATACTTCCACTCCAATGGTAAATTCAGTACTCAGGTTTTTCATCCAGTTTTAAGTAGGAGAGGTTTTTTCTACAGTGTACTTTCAAGGCTTTCCTATGAGAATGTCACATGAGAGTCTGTCTAAAGATTTACTGAAGATATATGATATCCTCTATTAATTCTGAACCAACGAAGCCTCTAATCTTCACAGAGGGAAGCCAGATTGACTTGACACAATTCATTCTTCACCAATAACTGTGCACACTGTTATTCACCTCCTCGTTTCTTCTAAGTACCTTCAAAGGGTGTATTTGAGGAATCATGCCAGAATTTTTAACATTTGCATGATCCTGGCCTAAACACTACTATAATGTCTCATTGAAAAAAATTAAATATGCTTTCATTCAAATTTATAGAGAAAAAAACCTCTGGCACATCAGAAAATTACCATTTAAAACACGTAAGGTATTCTACCTACTTTAAAAAACATAGACTTAAATCTAAAAGGCACTAATCTTACTCTTTTGAGCAAATACTCAAATATGACTGTAATAAATTAAAATTTTTTCAGGTTTTTCCTCATTTCCTATTTATTTACCACAATTATCTTTTTCACACCATAAGTGAAATCCAAGTTTTTTTGCAAATCAATTAAAATTAAGCATAGCTTCACGTGATGATGAGAACCATGGTTTGATATTAATGTGAGTAAGAGCAGAGTCAGATTCTGAATTAGAGTTTGTTATTATATTAATCAGATCTGGTTAGTTCATGGTAAGGTTTATTTAGGCAAAAAATATAAGACTAGAAACCTGTCCTCAGTATGGTTTCTAGTCAATATATCAAACATATGAAAGAGAATAAAGAATGTCTCATTCTTTAGCATACTTGAAATGGCCCATAAGGTCTCAGTTTCACAGAAGAAACTGGTTTTTTTTTGCAGCAGTTTCTTTTTCTGTGAAATTGAGACTTTATGAACTGAAGCATGTCTGCGAAAATCATCTATGACATAATTTATGCTCTTCCGACCAAATAAGCAGATGGAAGAATGACAAAGAACTATGTAAATCAATGTTTATAAAGTAGCAGACATTTGACAGGCTTCAAATTATGTCCAGGGTACACTGATAGATGCCATTATCCATTACTGTGCTTTCCCTGACATTTTATCTAAGGGCCAAAAGCCAAAAGAAAGACCACAAGCATCTAACCACAAAGTAGCTCTTATTTTCCTATTCTAGTCAGCAATTAGCTCACAGGAACAGAATTTCAAGTATTTCCAATGCCTGTAGTTAAAAATATGCCTTTTTCTAAAATGAAATACAAATGTCATATGTTAGAAGTCATATTTGGGAATGCAGTCTTTGGACTACAAATACACATTCCATTTGCACAGTAGTTACATGTAAAATATTTGATCATGTGCAACCCTTATCTAAACACAAAGACTATTTATTTTAAAAATACATACCAAAACATGTAGACTCTAATGCAATGTAATTGCCTTCTGCTTTTCATGAAACGGAGATTTTCTGCCCTGTCTGCTATCAAATCAGAAACATGTGATGAGTGTGAGTTACCAGTTCAGGACTTGTATTTCATGACCACGCTGGTGTCTGCAACCACTCAGTTTCACCACAAAGGATTGTAGCAATCAAACAGACACAGGTAACATTCAAATGACAAGCAGAGATTTCTAAACTCTAAATCCATCTTTTATGAATTATAGTTCATTTTTGGTGTGACTGTCCTTTCACAGGTGAATTTTGTAAATACATACATGGTTCTTAAATTTTTCCTAACTGCTCCTCAAAGGGATCTCTCTAATGTCAGGAGAATGTTTTTCTTTTCTAATTTAAACAAGCAACTACACAAACCCTCAGTTCAGCAAAACTAGTTAACTATTTTTAAGAGAGCAGCAGCAGTAAAACCAGGTAACAAATGGGCAAAAGAAATTAAGCCAAGGAGCTGGGACAGCAAAGAAAACAAGAGAAATAAAGAGTACATAATGTGTCAATGGTAACTTCCTTCTCCAAGTGATAGAGGAGCCAACAAGGACAGGAGCAATGCTGCACTGCTCTCACCAAGACAGTGAAGGAATGGTGAAGGTGGGGAATGTGAAGCTCAAGGGCAGCCTGGGCTGCTGTGACCATGAAGCAGTGGGGTTGAAGATCCTTACAGCAGCAAGGAGGACACACAGCAAGCTCAATACCCTTCAGGAGAGCAGACTTTGGCCTCTTCAGGGATCTGTTTGGTATAATACCATGGGATAAAGCCCTGAAGAGAAGAAGGGCTCAAGAAATCTCGTTGATACTCAAGGATCATATCCTTCAAGTTCAGGAGTGATGCATCCTAAACAGAAGTTCAGCACAAATGCCTGGAGGCCTGCATGGATGAACAAAGTGCTCCTGGGCAAACTCGAACAGTAAAAAAGAAGCCTACATAGGATGGCAGCAAGGACAGGTAGCCTGGAAGAAATACAGAGAGATACCTGAGCAGCCAGGGATGAGGTTAGGAAAGCTAAAACCCTAAGAGAATTAAATCCGGCCAGGGACACCAGAGGCAACAAGAAAAGCTTCTGTAGGTACACCAGTGATAAAAAGAAAACAAGGGAAAACGTGGGCCCTCTTTAGAAGGAAATGAGAGACATGGTCATCTGGGATATGGAGAAAGCTGAGGTACTCAGTGGCCTTTTTGCCTTAATCTTCATCATCAGGTGATCCAGCAACAGTGCCTGAGTTGCACAAGGCAAAATCAGGGACTGGGAGATGGCAGAGCCATCTGGTATAGGAAAAGATCAAGTTTGAGACCATCTCTGGAACCTGAAGGTGCACGGAACCTGAGGAGATGCATCCACAGATCCTGAGGCAACTGGCAGATGAAGTGGCTAAACCACTTTCCATCCTATCTGAGAAGCTGTGGCAGGTCACTAAGTTCCCAGTGACTGGAAAAGGGGAAACAAAATTCCCACTTTTAAAAAAGAAGAAAAGGAAGACCCCATGGAACACAGGCCAGCCAGTCTTGTCTCTGTGCCTGGCAAGATCATGGAGCAAATCCTCTAGGAAACTATGCTAAGGTACATGGAAAACAAGAAGGTGACTGCTGACAGCCAACATGGCTTCACTAATGGCAAACTGTACCTGACAAATTTGGTGGCCTTTTACAATGGGGTTACAGTGGTGGTAGATAAAGAAAGAGCAAGTGATGTCACCTGTCCTGTGTAACATCCCTGTCTCTTGTCTCTTTCAATGGCTCTGCATAGGCTGTTTATATACTACCTCCTACCTAATTCTCTGGCAGCAATTCCGCACCATGCCTCACTTTTTAAAGTTAAATTATGACCTGAAACAGGAATGCAGGAGAGATAGCCCTGTGATTTAAGAACTGGACAGGAACTCTATGGCTCAAAGGCACACAAATTTTGTCTTTGACCTTCGGCAGGGTACTTAAATCTTCTCCCTTAGTACTCTGCATATAAACTGTAAAGTGCCTCAAGTGTATGTGAAATGGTAAATCAATTAGCTGCCAAATCTTCACTATACAGTACGCTATACTACAGTATATTATAAATAAGAAAAATCTTACAGAAAAATAATTTTAAATAAGGAAGAAAAAAACCTAGCTGCTTGTAGTGTTGGCAATAAACACAGACAAAATACATCTAACCGTTTTGAAATCCTGCAAAAATACAAGCCAATTCCTACATCCTATGAATGGATCTTTTTAGCAGTGGGATTAAAGCAACCAGAAATCTTGTCTGCACTATACTTCCACTCACAGAGCTTGGTACTTTAATGCCAGGATCAAAGACAGAAATCGAATCTGTGAACCTCAATTGCTTTTTCATCATCTGACTTGTAATATCAGCCTTGTTCTGGCCAGTGCCTGAGAGCTACAGGGGTGATGTGAAGCAGTGCCAGTGATCGCATCCCCACAGAAGGCATTCCAGGGCAGCTGGGACAGAAAGGTCCCCAGCAGCCACAAGCAGTTTATTCTCAAAGCCTGAGAACCAGAAGCTATTTCCTTTCTTTTATTTTGCATTTAAGGATGACAGGAAGATGATAAACAGCCAAAGCCCAGACACATCAATACACTAGCAGTACAAAAGCCCTTTGTGATTGACTGACAAAACCTAAAGAAGGGGAGGAGACCCTCTTTTTCTTCCATTGGGGATGGCTCTGGACAGAGACGCCTGAAATTTTAGCCCTCAAAAGCTTCTCCTGTTACCACCAGATCACCTTGCAGGTAAACACTTTCCTGGTTCACTGAGTCACTGTTACGTATCTGAAAAAGAATCTCCACTGAAAAGTGATAATGGTGGAAAAATACTCCCTATTGTACAGCCGTAATTCTTGTATTGCTTGTCTGCAGGCAACGCATTTCCTCTCTTGAGGAGGCTGTGCAACTGGATCCAGCTACATGTAAAGCAATCTGTTAAAATGAGGACAAGATTTACTGTTGGAAAGAAAAAGTTTAAATACATTCCAGGAGCCTATGTGCCATATGGCTTAAAGTGACCAAACGTGGTAAATTAAATTTAATCTTTTCACATTACATTCAAAAGTTTATATTTTCTATACGAGAGTAAACGTACTGATTTAGCAAATGCAATGAACTATTGGTAATAACTGGTGTTTCATTTTAACTCCTAAAGAAACACATTATTTCTGTAGGCTATTTAGGTACATTTTTTATAGTGTAAGCAAAGCACTAAAATCCCTATTTCAGTTATTTCCTAGCATGCAAATTGGCATGTGTACCATACAATGTGGCAATGGAAACCATGATACTTTTATCAAATTTTAGTCCTTTCTTCCCCTACAGCTGTAAAATCATTGGTACTACTTAATCCATAGGAAGCAATTAAGCAGGACATCTGAATTTAGTGTAAAAGGGGTTTTGTTTCTTTTTAAAAGCAGTGAAGCCCAACAAAAGAGAAGTTACATGCTTTAAAGATGCTTTAAAGTATCTTCCTGATTTTTGACATGTGTTTTACCATTAAACAGATGTACCAGCATATCTCAGTACGAAAAACTACAACCACGAAAAAAGATAGGAAAGACAGGACTAAACAGAACATAATTTTCTTCCCTCACTGGCAGCTGACAAAGCCTACTCTGCAGCCTTTCTGCAGACTGCAGGAATCAGGAGCAGCATGATTTAACATACGGGAAATGAAAACTAACCCAACTTCAGCCCACACATTTAATACTTCTCATTCGGACCTAACCTAACCATAGCTCATGCCTTCAAGAACAGAGCTAGTTTGAAGACAAGGGTATAATACAACAATAAAATACTTTCCTACTAATTTCAATCCACTATTAGCTTTTCAGCTTGAAAGACAAAGTGAAAAATAGTATGTACTGGGACTGGTAAACTTCCTATGACAAAAAAGGTGGTTCAAGGGATTGAAGGCAGTATCCGTCTTTTTATAAAAAGCCACAAAGACAATGACCACTTTTATTCTGGGCTATCATTTGATACAGATGACATTTAGGTACTGCTTATGCATATAAAAACAGAGTTGTAGACAGCATGCTGCAAAAGCATGTAATGCTTCCCTGTTAGATCAAGAGGCAGAAACAAAAAAAGGAAAAAAATGACCTGATGACTTGCAAATTAGTTACTTTGACGATCCACTCTGCTTTTAAATAAGTACTTTACCTGAAGAGCTTTGGTAAACCCAAAGACAAAAAGCTGCACAATAGCCCTAATAATGCAACCACCCATGTTCTCCCACTCCTTTAATTACAGCTGGTTCATGGCTGGTCAAAACCCTGTCCTGCTTGGCCTCTTACTCCTTCACTGAGGATACTGTCCCACCTCTCCTCCTCCCGTTTCTCTCTTCTTCTCTGGTCAAGCAGTGTATCTGATAACAGGAGTAGGTCAAGGGGAAGCAGCCAGCTTTGGAACTCAGTGTAACCCGTCATCCTCAAGAGGATCCAAAGAAAAAAATACTTTGAAAGGCACTCAAGAGGAGCATTTGTTTTCACACCGCACACAGCCCCACACGGAGCCTCCTCCCAGTCCCTTACCTCCCCCTGGCTCCCACCACCACTCCTCACAATCGACCCCAACTCTGGGAAAGCGCTGCTAATCATCTGTCTCTGCTGATAGTGACACTATGTCACTGTGACTCTATCTCACCCTTTTTACGCTCTCACCTGCTTTTCAGGAGACTGCGGAGCTGCCGGCTGGGATGGGGGGAGGCCGAGATGACACTTGCACAGCTCAGCACCAGGTAACAGTTGCTTTGATCTTAGTACCAGAAGCAGTGTTTAAAATATTGTAAATGTATTTATGCTTACCCCTTCGAACACCTAAATCTTGCAGTACAGGCTCTCAGCTTTGGTTTAGTTTCCTATGGTGTATACGGACATGCACTCTGCTCCTCTTCCGGGGGCAGGCATGGACACGGTGACCCTGCCTGGCTTGGCATGACAGCCATACCACAGCTGACCATAAAATAACAAGTGCAAGGGTTAAAGGCTGATGTGGTGTACATTTCCGTGGGAGAAACTAAATGCAGCAGGCATCACACAATCAATGATCATCATCAAAATGTCCAAAGTTTTCTCTCAGGGTATTTTCAGGAAGTTAGTCCAATAACTCCTGGTATCTTAAGACTAAGTCTGCTCTAGTAACATTTCAATGTCACAAACACGTATATTCGGAAGGCAAACATGAATATTAAATTCTACATTCCAATCACCAAACTTAATATATTGTTAACACATTCTTTCTCAAGAAAAGGTACTAGAAAAAATCTTTGTAAAATTAAAATTACATGGCAAATCTCTAATTTAAAGCAATACTTTAAATACTGTTATCAAATTGGCATATACATTTTGAAAGACAGAAATAAATAATGGCAAATTTAAGCCCTTCCAATTCCACAGATGCATCTCCAGGACACAAAAAAAGTATAAATACTTTCACTTTTCCTCTTGAGAAGGATCTAAAGAGATCATAGTTTACTGCAGTTTTGAACTTTATATTACTGTAAAAATTACAATAATTTTATTTAGAACTCAGAAGGAGATTTTCAAATGTTTCACATATTTTTTCCAAGCAGGAGAGCAGTTTGTTCTATGATGTCTTTTTCCTGTAATTTCCATCCAAAAACTTTGGCAATAACCCATTAAAAAATCAATACTTAAATACTTCCATATACATGTCCCTTTCAGTTCTTTTCTTTTATTAGCAGAACACAAGGTAATTTTTTTTCATATTAAAGCCAAAAATAGGTCCAAGAAATGGAAAGATAATATCGGCCATGTATGCAGAATAGGTTAGAAAAAAATTTAAAATCATAATATCTCAGCATTTCATTAATTCTAAACATTTACCATCCCTCAGAATAATTTCAATACAGTCTCTAGGTAACTTTAAAGAAAAAAGTTAGCCTACATGTATTCCACCTAGAACTATGCAAGTTAAGTTTGGTGCACAATCCCCTATATTATCAATTAGAGAGAGGAAGCTCTGCAACGTAAGTTAAACCTACACAAGATGGGAACTCCCTGATTGATTTGCCCATTTTTCTCTCCTATTTCTTAACTTTAATATCTCAGATAGGTCCCTAAAGCTGAAGATGAGTCTTGTAAACAAGCCCTAGAGACATCTTAAAGATCTAATTGTTGTAACGTTCTCTTTAATGCTAGTTTGGGGATCAAAATTGATTTCTTCTAATTTTATTAATACTACTTTTGTCTTCTTCCTCCAGTACTATCCAAATGAATAGGTGAGAAATAATGATTTGCAGCTGCAAACATAAGAATTCAGAAATAGCAAAAGTGGGATTTGCTCAGGGATATTGTATAGCAGCCACTGCAAATAATGAAGGTGCAAGAGTGTCAGGAGAGGCTCACAAACCAACTAAATATGCTCCCCTTAATCCCGCTGGACACTGCAATTTTCCACCCTAAATATAAATTTTCTTGATAAAATCTCTAGGTCCAGATATTCTTCTTACCCTTATGAAAATCTAAAAATCTGGAATTCTTGCACTAATAAAAATATGCTTAAGATGCATCTTTAACATTTCTAAACTACAGATGTGTGTCCAGCATTAGCTTGAGGAGATCAGTCTCCCTCTCCTGTGAATGTAGCAGAGAGTTTGGACCAGAGCTCCGCAAAACTCGGCAACCCATAAAAGTTCCCTTCAAACCAAACCCAAAAGTACTGTATAGCATAGCAAGCTTTAAGGGACCAAAAGAGCAAAAAACTACAATGCAGTGGAAGTCTGGTAAGAGATTATGAGACAACAAAAAAGATGTTTTGTGAAAAGAAAAAAAAGCAAAAAATCATTTTTCACTTTTTATTCTACTGGTAGATAAACGCAACGTGGATTATCTCACCTTTTACCCATATTTATATTTGAACCCAGTCTGTGCAAGTCTCTGCCAGAAGTGCCTGAGTTAACTCAGAAGGTTATCTTCTCATCCCCAACCCCCTCCTGCAATCCATGTTCTACTTTTGCCCACACTAAATAAAGCAAACTGATATTTATAGCATTTCTTAGGAGGCTGAATGTTTTCATCTGCTCACCAGGTCATCCAAAATACCTCAGAAATCAAGCTTCATGACAGTTACCAAAACAACGCTCTGAGTCACTAACTTTGAGATGTTTAAATAAGGACAGTAAAAAACACATATAAACATGGAAAAAATCCTCATCTGTTTTTTTCTTCTGATTTATTACCTAATAATTCAACAGCAGAGGACTTTTAATGCACTCCTGTAATTCTACAGCAAATGGAAAAGGCTCCAAAATAATCTTTATAAGAAAGGGGAAGATTATTTAATATTAAATCCACATAATAGCAACTCCGACTGTTAAGCTTGCTGATTCTACTGCAGAAGGAAAGTAGAATTATAAGGCAAAAATATCTTTCAAGCAGTTGCTTCAGCACAAAAAGGCAGTTTAAGTGATTAAACAAGAGACTAACATGGCACTGGTACCATACATTTTTAAAAGAAAATAAAGGCACTTTGAAATATCATGTCGAAAATACTGAATAAATTACAGGATATGTGTTTCACAGAGAAAGAAGAGCAAATAGCTGTAATTTGGAAGGCTAGAATTTCCTTAATGAGATAGCATAAAGGGCTCTGTGAACAAAAGGACCTTTCTCAAAGGTTTTCAGTGACTTTACACAAGTTTCAGTACTCTACTTCAATAGCAGTATATGACACTGCATCTGCATTTCTTGGATGTTCTTTTCATTAGCCATTTTTAGTCAGCACATAATATATAAATGACATTAAAAGATCAAGAGCTTTCTGTTGTAAGCTATGCAAATCCCAAGTTATGAAAAACATCATGTCCTGCTTTGTGAAATCACAGCAGTAACTTCAGATTGTCTGAAATTACTGTTTTAGAAAATAACATTTTAGCATTTACCTCTAGAGAAGGCAGCCTTCATCCTCAACTTAGGATCAATCAATCATCAGAAAGATCCAGCTTCCCTTAATAGCTGGTTTCAGCTCATAGGTGGAGTTTTGCTTTCTAAGGTTCAGAGCAGATGAATTAATGTGTGCATATTATAAACTGGTAGTATATGGTCTAAGGATTAACTACTATAGCAACCAGGACTGTAGTCTGCCAACACATATTCACCCAAACTGCTGGATTTTCTAAGTTTATATGAACAGGATTTCTATGTAGGTGTTCATTTATTGTACAGAGATTGCAAGTTTTCTATTATGTGGACTTCTTCAGGCACGAAAATGGACAGCCATTGCATCACTCTTCCAAAAAAATCCCTTGTGTAATATTCAAAACGAAACTGCTACTAAAACAACAGTTTCACTGTGTTTTACAAATATTTATTTTACACACTGTAGGATCCCTCCTGCTTCTCCATTTCACTCTATCCAATTACTCTAGAAGAGTATTCTGGACAGTACCATGAATTATGCAAACTGAAATAAGATGGCATGAAACCATGGCATCATCAAAACCTTTCTACCCACAACCGTAATTACATGCAAACTTCAATTTAAAAAAAAACTAGAAGCATTAAAGAAAAGTGTACTTTTATTACAAGACACTTTAAGAATGGTCTCTGAGGACTGGTCAAGTGACCCCTCTGCTGCCTCTTCTCCCTGAATGGAACTAGAGTTGGGCAAACTGTGTGCATACCCTGAGGTATTTTTTACCCAGACCCCTCAATACCTGGTTTCTTTAGGAAAGTAGCACACTGTGAAGAAGTCCAATGCACAACACAGCAGTTGACACAATGACATCAGATAACACCCCAAAGTACTGGGTTTTTCGAGTAAGCGGAGAATACTGAGACCCAATGAAGGTCAATATCACCTAAAAATGAATTCCTTCAGATGACATCGTACAGATAGGAGAACATTCCTCTCCCCAGACACACTTCTGCATCTAAGATTCTAAGGCAAAAATGGGTGGAAGGGGAACAATCCTGTTTCAACTGTGGTTGCTTATATGTGTGAATTAAATATACATATGTCAGATTCCACCATACTGCATATACTACAGCTATCCACAAATGAGTAATGCATCTTAATTTCATCACTTCCACTGAAGTGGAGCACAAGCATTTTGAGAAAAAACAGAGGTCCAAGTTAGGAGAAAAGTACCACAAGACGAAGATGGAAGAGAAGAAATAAAAAAATACTGCACTAAAATATGCTTCCCCTGTCTGCAAATATAACTCTGTTACTTGTAAACCTATCATCTGCATTTCAGCTGCTTTTTTCCCAGTATGTTCTTCTATTTTTTGTCCTGTCTCCTAACATGACCTTTTTTCTTTCCTCTTCAGTCACTCTCTCCTTCCTTCTCCCAACTGTCTTTCTTTCTGTATTGCTCTTCTGAGTTTACCTTTCACTCTGACTCTCCTCTCACTTTATCTATTCTGGAGTAATTATTCCTGTTTTTTCCTTCTACCATTTCAGTTCTGTAACCTCACTTCTTAACACCTGAGATCTAGCACCTTCTTCTTGTCCTGTAGCAGATGCAATAACATTTGAACAGTCCAACAGAATTTGGGGGAAACTCTAGAGACAAATATCAAGGCTGCTTGGCAAAGTTTTCAACTAGTATGAAACACCTGCCTCACCAACAGACCATTATTACAGAAATTGTTTAGAAAATAATGTAAGATAGACATTACAATGAGATTCTGAAGACAATCATGATACTAGAAAAGGAAATATTCAAATAAATCAATAAGAACAATGCCTATACTTCCATAGACCGAGATTCATACATCTGTTACAGCAGTATTTCCCGTAAGAGTAGGAGTGGGTAGGAAGACACCCACCCCAAGGGAGAGGTATGATCATGTTGCAATTACATGCCATATTGATTTTTTTTTTTTAATTGGTAACTATCAACCAGAGCACTGGCTTTCCAGAAGCAACACTAAACAAACTCAACTTTACAGGCTGCTATTAACATGCAATCTGAAAGATACCCTGAGAGCTGCATGATGTATAGAACATATCTCAGTTCTTCCACAAAAAAACCAGTTTTGAACCTTCCAACTCAAATAACTTTTAATCTCCTAGATTCAGCAAAGATCATCTTAAGTCATGCTGGTATGCAGTCACTTAAAAATGACCAAAGTCCATGTGAATGCTGTGGAGTATCTTTGCTTTCCATGCTTTCCCAATTAGCACCACTGGCTGAGTGCCAATGCAGCTACCATGCATCACAGTACAAGCTGTGCAAGGAAAATTACTCAGCTCAAAACTAACCAGAGCAGAAATAGTAGCCAAATGCAGTTAAACCTGGAGCTGTTAGGAATGCAATGCCAACCAGGGCTACCTACTGGGGACAGTAATCATTTTTAAGATCAGAGAACCCAATAACCTCAGATAAGGCAGTTTATATGAACTCAGAAAATAAAGACTACTTTGCTTTTATTCCATGCAACATTTGACTCCCAAGCATCAGTCAGACTTTCATAGCATAGAGGTGGACTTACATTAAGTCTCTTTTCAGAAAGGCTTTACGCTTCAAATTACACCACATAGATATTAGGATTTTATCTTTAATAATGGAAGAGATTATATATGATCTTGGTGGCCATGACTCCTACTGCTCTCAGTACTTTTGCTGACATTTTAGTTAGGTGAAGAGGACAAAAAGCCACTCTGGGAACAGATTAAGTACAATGCAAAGGAGAATTTTCTGTTTTTCAGGTCAGTAAGTGCTTGTTAAGAGCAAACAGTGTTTTATAGTCAACAGGAATATATTCCACAAGCCAAACAGATCTGACTTTGAATAAGGTATTTATTCCAAAAGTATGAACGTGATTTTGCCAGTTTGATCCACTTATGATAAAGAAAAAGCCTGAAGTGATTTTGAGCCATTAAATAGGAAATGTAATTTAATGACTCTCCCAATTATTTTCTGCTTTAGATGACAACAGAGACAGAAAGACTGCCTTCCCTGGGACTCCACACAGGATTTTTCCAAGGGCTGTCCAAAATCTTACTGAAGGGGATCAATGTTAAAGTCACATATGGGTTCAGACAGCAACCAGCTCACAGTCACAGCCAGTCCAGACAAATGGACAACTCCGAGGCCCAGTTAAGTGACCTCTCTGCTCTCTCTTCTCCCTGAGCAGTTGACCAGACTCTGTGCATACCCAGAGGTATTTTCACCCAGACCCCTCTAAACCTGGTTTCTTTAGGAAAGTAGCACACTGTGAAGAAGTCCTACTCACAATATTGATTACACCGAGAAAGGAAAAAAACCTGATCTCAAAAACTAGTCTGTGCTAATTATTTCTGAGAACTTTACCTTGTCTTAGCACATTCATTGGTGTTTAAAAATATTTTTTTCCCCAAGAATTAAACTAAACTTGACCCTCTATTTTAATTCCTCTGTTAAAATACAAAGACGAAAGGAATTAAATGTTGATGATTGCTCAACAGGATATTCCATCAGCCTTGGCATGGAGTCACTATTTCAGAAGAGAAAGTGGTTTGGAGCCCATTTAACTGCCAGTGTTGCTGTGCCAGGTCAGGGAAAAATTCACCAAATACCTCTGGGCTCTGTGTCAGTTCTCACCTCTTAAGAAGCTACAGGAAAGCTGGAGATAGACTTTTTACAAGGGCATGTAGTGATAGGACAAGGTATTGGCCTCAAACTGAAAGAGGGTTGGCTTGATATTAAAGAAGATTCTTGGATTTGATATTAAGAAGAAATTCTTTACTGTGATATGCCATGTGGTGGTGAGTCACTGAAACGGTTTCCCTGAGAAGCCGTGGATGCCCTGTCGCTGGGAATGTTCAAGGCTGGATGGGGCTTTGAGCACTGGTCCAGTGGAAGATGTGGAAGATGTCCCTGCTCATAGGGGCAGCTAGATGACCTTGAAGCTTCCTTTCAGATCAAACTATTCTAGCATTCTGTGATTTTTGCAGATCTCTCTGCAGACCTGTGATTGCAGGTTCTCTCTAAAACACTGGTTCATTACCGAAGACATAGATAGGAGACAATTAGCTTCCTCCAAGATCATACAAAATTTATAGTTTTGACCAGAATTTTAGTGCTCTGAGTTTGTTTGATCAGCATTCATGTAGACAGGTGTCTAACCTCAACCTTACAAGTCAAATTCTCTGAGGCTGTTATGGCTTAACTCTTGGATGTAGAAGAAAATAAAGCAAGAAGACTGCCAATGCAAGGTTCTTAATGGGTTATAGATGAAAGGAGGAATGCTTCTTCGAATCCCCTAAATTAACAGCCCTCTTCTATCCACAGACTGTTCTTGGCCAATATCCGTAAGTAATGGAATTATGAAAAACAAGCTGCAGCTTCCAGAGTTTTGCAATTACCAGGGGATCATACAGCTTGAACAACCATAGATGGCTGCATGCCGTAGAAAATTCTAAGTCAAAGGGTTGTAGTCAAAGGTTGTTTTAAAAAGCAACTTTCCAACTCCAGATATAATGAAGAAAATTTGAGAGCTCTGGTATTTAAAGGGAAACAATGACAAGATAAATGACATACATATATATTGCAAACTGAGAGAGAAACAAGTCATTAAAATGAGTGTCTCATCCATCTCCCACTACTGTAAGTTTTAAAATAGGAATGCAATTCATAGCTTGTGAAAACATGTGAAATAAGTTTACTCTAAAATTGAAAGAAGGTAGTTACATCTGCACACATGTCAAATATTTGATATTATTTCAGATCACAAAATTTTATTTTCCTGTTCTCCTTTATTTTTACCAGAAGACAAAATGTGATCTTCCTGCCATGAGCTCTCAAAAAGAGCCATGAAAAGCAGATTTCAGTCGTTTTCACACTATGTTAGATCTCCAGGGTCATACTCAGGAGATGAAACTCCTTAAGTAATCAGTATATTCCCCAGAAGACTCAGCATTTCCTTTTTTAGCCCAACTATGTTCACAGAAGTGGGTGATGCCACTGAAGCACTCCACTCAATTCAGTTTGAGTGAAGAATATACAATATACAGATGAATACCAAAAAATAATAAGCTCTAAAAAACACTGCTCAAAACAATTTTATACCACATAAATAGGTATACTAGCGACATACCTGAAGAAGAACATGAACAGAGCAGCCGTGATGCAGAACAAAAGGACCTACAAGAAAGAGAAAGAGTGTTATTACATAACACACTACTCCTGTGTGTTCTGGATCATGACGATTTTGTAACTTTTACTATTAAGCTACACTTTATTTATATGCTTGAGGGGACAGAATGAAAGTTTGTCGGAGTCCACCAAAAAGGATTGCCTAGTTTCTAGCGGACTTTGAGTGATTACTGTAGAAGCTAAAAAGTTGAAATACAAGCCAGGGTACTGGACAACAGACACAGCAAACGGCACCACTTCAAAGCGTCTGTAATAAAAGACCAAGCAATAAAATAATTACAAAACAACAGAATTTAAATAATAAAATATTAGAACTGAAATTTAAACATCATATTTTACCACTCTTTGCTTTTGCGATTTATTCAAATATCATATAGTTTCCGTTTAGAAGGCATGGTGTTTAAAATGTCTGTATAGACAACTGCTTCTGCTGAACTGCTTTCCAGCCAGTTGGAGAGTAGATAATTCTATTCCCAATTAAGAGTACGCTTTCTAGTAGTTTACCTTAGTGCTAAACTCACTTGGAATACTCCTATCTTGCTCTGTATTATCAACGTGATCATACAAGAGTCATTGCGCAAACTTAGCAGCTCTCCAGCACTGAGAGAGGAATGTCCTACTTCCTCCTGCCATCCTCTCTGCTGGGCTTTAGAGCTGTTACCTCCTCCTTACCACCTGCACAGGGACTCACAAATGCTGAAGAAAACCTGCCTTAATCCACTCCATTTTTGCCAGGTACAGCTCACAAGTGAGAAAATACTGTTTTGTTCTAGATATACTGGCCCATATTAATACCACCATTTAGGAGGCAAAATCCTTACAGAAATATTCCAAGTCTTTCAGAAAATATTTGCGCCTATTTTCAAGGGTTGAAGAAGTTTTGATCCTGAGAGGATACAGACAACTTATGTGAGAAGAAATGAAAGAAGTGGCAGAGGTGCAAATTTGAAGATTATAAACCTGTAGAACAGGAGGCTGCTGTGTGTTAAAACAGATCAGAAAGTGTGGTAAAAATTTGCATAGGAAATCTTTACAATGACTTTCAGAACAAAAAAATCTTACAAATGACACCATTTCCCTTTTCTGTATCCTCTAGCAGGTGACTTAAAACTAGGTCACATGAGACATTATAACATCTGCTTTGTAAACTACCCATTTTTATCTTTTCCTTCATCAGAACTATCTCATTTTATTTATCTGCATCAAAAATGTGAACATCTGAAACCATTTTATATGAAATCATCAGGGCAAAGGTGTATTTCATGAGGGTAATGGTATTTTCCATTTCAAACCAGCAGCAAAAGCAGACTTGTTTTTAAACACAAATTCTACTCAAAAAGATCTGCCCTAATCCTCTAAAGTTCAAAATGTATTTAATCAGTCAAACAACAACCATCAATTCTCTTGAGGTTATTCTGGAGACACAGGGAAAAGAAGGCTCAACAGGCTGAGCAACAATGTTGGGAAATAAGTGAGAAATGGCAAAGAACCAGTTTTCTGGAGGATGTGGGAGGGGCAGAGGACAACAAAACAAAATTTAAAAAAATAAGTATGCCTTTGCATACTAAAAACACTCACTGCACTAAATAGTATTTTTCTTGCCCTTTTTTCTTTTATTCTTTTTTTACCTTTTTTTTTTTCCCGGTAAGTTTGATGATAATCTAACAAGTACTTAATATGCATCATTAAGATGCCCTCAGAGCTCTTTCTTCTCCAGGTTAAAGTACCCCAGCTTTCTCAGCATGGGAAATCCAGCACTGGACACAACACTACAGACGTGCCTCAGCAACACTGAGTAGAAGGGAAAGATCACCTTGGTCAGCCTGCTGGCAGTGGCCTCCTGTGCTGGAAGGGCCCTTTGCTGGCTCATGTTCAGCTTGGTGTCCACCAGGACCCCCAATTCTTTTTTGCAAAGCTGGTTTCCAATGCTTCCAGGATATACTGGTGCCTGGGGCTATTCCTCACCACAGCCACGAGTGGACTCATCCCTTTGTTGAACCTCATGAGGTACCCATCAGCCTGTGGGAGATCCTCCAGCCTGTGGAGATCCCTCTGGATGGCAGCACAACCACCTAGTGCGCAATAGCTCCTCCCAGTTTTATATCACCTGCAAAGCTGCTGAGGGTGAAGCCTCTTGTCCATTCATCCAGGTCAACAATAAAAATTCTGCTGATCCCAGTATGACCTGCTGGGGTCCACCACCGTGACCAGTCTCCTGTTGGACTTTGTGCTGCCGACCACAGCCCTCCACACATGCCAGTTCAGTTCAGCCAGCTTTCAACCCACCTCATCATCCACCCATCATCATTTTGTCTACAATCTATATTCTATTTAGCAAAATCTGGAAACTAAAAACACTTGAAGGCCTTTCTTAATCAGCCTCTGTAATTTCCAAATGTCCCTTGAAAAAATGTTCCTTGAAAAAAAAATAAGATGTGGAAGACCTTAGGCAGGTGGAAAAGCAAGAACAGATACCAACTTTTGTAAACGAGAATTTCAGGGAATATTAGACTGTCAACCAGACCATTTCTATTGTCCACAATGATATTGCAATATATTATTTGACACACGCAGCTTATAACCGTCTAGATAACAAGATAAGAAACAACACAATAAAAAAGTAAATTAAAATTACTGGAATTTTCTTCTTTGACAGATGATTTAAGGAAAGGAACAGGTGTAATTTTTCTTAACTTTAATGCACCTTTGTTGCAGTTGCTTACACTAATTAAGTGTGCACAGGGCTGCTTAAAAACACTGAGGGAGAAAACCCTCATGGCTAGCAGTTCATTATCAAACTAAAAGGCACTTTAAATGAAGTCACCAAAGAGGTTTTGCCTCCCTCTTCAATAATGATTTAAATGATGGAAAGTGATTGAGTTGCCCAAAGTCAACATGATGAAATTCAATTAAAACAAATATGAAGTAGTTTGCAGGAGAAATCACATACATAAAAACAAGAAACAACGGTGAGTATATATATACAAGAGTATAAGAATTCCACAGGTCACAAATAAGTAGGCACATAAATGCAAAGCTGTGGAAAGCACTGTAAAATATTACAGACTCTTTCAGAACCAAAGGTAAGATATTACACTAATGACCTGATGCTACAAAATCAGTATTGGGAGCACCACTGTTAAAGAAAAGCATAAACAAAACAAGGAAGTCCAGAAGATCATGATGGAATAAAAGGCCTGTAGAGTACAACTGCTGGAACTGCTGAATCTATAAAAGAAGTAGTCAGTGATGAATATGCCAACTATTTTCATATAATTATCATATATTGATAAATCTGTCTCATCAAGTACAGAAGGAGGAAGGCAGAGTTAAATCTACAGCAAATACAGCACTGGTTAGGTAATAGGAAGAGCTCTCTCCAGGGTAGAGATACACCAGAACAAGTTGTCTGTGAGATTGTGGAATCTCCTTTAGCAAAGATGCTTAAGATCAGTAGAGGCAAACATCTCCAAGAAATGCCCTGGGCATTTTTGTCAGGGTCTCTCCAATATTTACTCAACTGAAGGACAGCAAAGATGTGTGGCTAAACCAGACCCAGACTCTTCTACATGAAATTCACAGCCCCACATGGAAAGTCCAGAGACTGCCTTATCATAGCACAAATAAGGCAGAAACAGAAGACAAATGATCACTGTCCTCCAAATCTAAGCTACTTTCAAAATAAGCCTTTTCTATAACTTTTTCCCCATTCTAGAATATTTTGTAATATCCTCAGTACAATACACAATACCTATTTTAGATTTTAAAATAACTATATTTAAAAAAAGAGGAAAAATACTAAGGCCTACAGAAATATAATTCTAAATATTAAGTGAATTTAAGACTTCTAAACCAGTGAGCAAGAAGTCTCACTTGGGATTTTCTTGCAGAGTCTGTCACTATTTGATTTACAATGGAACCAACACAACGTACTTGACAACGTACAGACCTTGAAACCTTCCAGCTAAAGAAACAGTTACAAGCAGAAAACCTGCATCTTGCTAATGAGACTGATATACCCTAAATATTTTAACATCTATGAAGAGATGCCCATAGGTTACAAGGAAAAATCCCTATGCTCCAGGACAGGTTAACGTATTTAGTATGTGAGTACTGTAATTTAATTGATTACATTATACTTCATTGTACTATGCTGAACTTTAATAAAAAACCTCATGAAATTTGCTGACAAAACTGAAGAGGTACTTTTTTCCAGATCTCTGTTGGCTGAAAAAGCCACTATTTATTTTTTTCCAAGAAAGTTTAGCCCTCGTATAATCAGCAACAGGAAGTGACATGTGGCAGTACCCAGCACTGAGCACAAAACAAAAAGCTCTGGGTGAAAGTGGTTACCACTTGCCCTGGTGACAGCGGTAGACCCAGAAACACCAGCAGCAGCAGCTCACAAACGACTTGCCCTCTCAGCCAGATAAAAATCTTGGCCCAAAGAAAGGAAAAATAACACTGTTAAAACTATTAAAACTACTTGAGTCTTGTGTATTCAGGCTTTTCCCGCACATTATCCAGTCCTGAGGTTATGTGAATTCTTCTTTAAGCATTTCCATTATAGTCAGATTTCCTGGGGTACAAAAGGTCTCTGACTGGAGGTTTCTGGTTCTCCCATACGGCCAGAATAAAGAGCAGGACTGAAGTCTGTGATAAAGTAACACAGACCTCATAATTAAAAGGAAAAGCACTGAAAGTACACATAATCTATTTAATGAAGACAGCAGGAGGTAAATGTGCAGATCAGTGATATTAGCTGGTAGAAGCATCCAGAGTGTTGCAGCTACAGTTCAACACTGGATAGTGCTACTACCAGCTCACAGAAGACCACTGGCACAAGACACTTGACTTCCAGTGTATTCATAAAGCCTGAAAACTATCACCTTCCTGATCAACTCCTTTGCAATGTATGCGAGAGCTACAGCTACACTTGATAAAAACAAAGTTACTACTCCTAGGTTCTGGAGGCTGTGTGCTACAGAAAACTGAACTGCCAGCTAAAGTCTGTCTGAGGAAAGGTTTAGTGCTAAAAGCCATGGAAAATTAAAAACCCAGTTAAAAAATTAAAAACCCCTTAAGTAATTAGTACTTGAGCCAATTTCTTCCAAAGTTACATGACATATAACTGGGATATATAGAACTAGGAGCTTTGTACAGTTGGTTCCAAATTTTTACTCTTAAAATATATGATGCAGAAAACCCCAACTATTTTGCATATTTCTTTACTCCTTAAAATAAGACATTCCTCCACAGAAGAGTTTACTGGTGTCTCTGCTGCTAGAGATTATAAGCCCCCTCTCACCTTTGCATTCACACACAGTTGAATAGCAGCATGATAGTTGCACTATCTTTTGTTATATCAGCTATTATTACCCCGGATCATGTAAGATACTCCATGGGACTTTTGACTACACAGTCCATTTTACTAATTTACCCGCACTTCAGACATGAAGAATGATTTGTTGTACCCAAAAGACACTCTGGTTTTTTCCATACATATTAATTGGTCTAATAATAACAAAAAAAAAAAATCACTAACAGTAAACCCCTAAAGCTACACTTGCTTGTGGTTCCTAAATTTTATTTCAAGATGTGTTATTGCCCTTATTAAAATGTTTTCTACAGTTCTTATCACTAAGATTATCTCTTAAGCAAACTCCCTTCTAACACAACCAAAACAAAACAAATTAGTATAATGGAACTAGCCATGGAGATTAATGTAATGGTCTTGTACTCCATGACCCAGGAAATACATATGTATGGAATACCTTTTTTCCACCTGCACAGTATGTAACATCCTAATCAATGAACTGTCTTTATGAAATATATTTGTTAATATTTTCCAATAACAAAACAGCCAGTTTAAAAAGCAAGTAATTTTCTTTAATTTCCTAGTAGTTAAAAGGGATGGAAATCATAGCCTTTCTAAGTAACTAGAAAAAGATACCAGAAGTCATAGAAAAAGACACCAAAGACACCAAAAGCTGTATAAAGAGAACTTACATGAAAGCAGAAGCCACATCACTTTACATTCAGCCTCTTAAAATCTGATCTGATGATCCCTCTTACTAATATAAATAGTTACTTTTTACCATTATTTAATGCCTCAAGCAAGAAATTACCACAGTAAACAATTACATGATGGAATTAGTCACCATTAGCGAGGTAGCAGTTCTTAAGTGACAGCTACATTGTCACCAAAACGGGACTAAAAAGGAGAACTTCAGCCCAAAACCCAGGAGGTGCCAAGAGCATCAGCTATGCCTCTGAGATACTGCCATGAACAGCACTTACACAGAGCAAAGGAAGGCTGATACAGCCACTTAACACTAGATTACACCAGCAATGGGTTTGGCAAGGGGTTTTCCTGAGCACTGAACTAGTTTTCCTGCTCTCCACACCACTTATCTATTTACTGTCCCAAGTAAGTAAGAATCACTTGGGGAGGGTTTTATTGCACCCCTCATCACTCTTCCCCCACTTCTTAGACTGACGTTCTTTTTGGGCAACTACAGCAGATTTTCCAGAGCACAGCTCTACTCTCACCAGTGAGTGAGCTGAACAACCCCAGGAGAGTCAGATACAAAAAGCAATTCAATACCCATGTTACACTACTTGCTATAAAACTAAAGCTGCCAGTAGCTTAATGCTTTCAGCTTATTCAAGAGAAGACAGGGAGGTGGCTGTGGTACCAGCCTGCAGAAGTAAAAACTATTCCTTAATTTGGTAGAAAAAACTGCAAATGACAACTAGAACCTGAAGTCTTGTCAAACTCAGACTAGTAAAATGGCAACTTTTTCTCTGGTTACCAAGATTAATTAATGCAATGTGATTAGTCTTCTTTGTGTACACTTGATGCAGTGCGGTAAGATTCACCAGCCAGTATTGATCAGTATCCATCTAAATGATTTTGTGATGTCCTGTCACATCAGCATTCATAACAATAGTATTACTGATGCATGTCTTTAAAACAAATGCATTACAAATAATAAAACATGCATTCATACACTTCAGCAAAAGCTTCTGAATCTGTTACTTTTATTTAAATTGCAATACTGAATAAAATATATACTTCAGGTCTGTAAAATAAGTTATTAAAGCTGTAGTGAAAATATAGTGAAGACTGAAGGGAAAACATACTCCCAAATCCTGAAGCAGCTTCAGCCCTACTGCAACCATCCAGGCTTTTTGTGTCTCTGGGTCCCTTGCTCCTTTCTCCAAGGCCAGTGCTGTCTCACAGATGGCACCTCAGAGCACCAAGCAGGGCTTTAGACAGGGCCAGGGTGTTTTCAACAACCATCTCTATCTTTAACCACAAGCTCCTTGTTATTCAATCCCCCAAGGAGAGAGAAGGAGCCAAGGGGGAATGCAGAGCATTCTGAGTTTCCTCAAGCACGTACAGATCCGGAACAACCAAGACTCTGAGTCCAAGATCCAACAGCTGTAACAGAACACATGCAACCACCATCAAACATTACCGTCTGTACCTGCTGGGTTGGCACTGTCTGGTTCCCGTGAAGTCATGTAATATCTCTTCTCTTTTACACACTAATCAAAAATTGTGATGTACTTATTTTTTTTAATTTTCATTTAAATCTCTTTATAACATCCCTTATTTTTCTATTAGGAACACTCCTCAATTCCTAAGAATTGCTGCAAGCAGCAAAAATGAGCTATTCCAATTCTCAGTGTTGCCACTGCTTATTAAAAAAGTCACAAAGTTCCTGTACAGAAATGTCATTAATGAAGTTTTTAAAACAAAGATATTTTACATTGGAAACGGTTATTTAGTTTTGTGTGAAAGCATAAGGACTTAGAGAAAATGGCGGTTGCCCTTCACCAAGCTCAAACTTCTAGTAATCCCAAAAGACATATGCCAATTCAAAATCCTGAAATGGAGCCACATCTCTCTGGTCATTTCAAGAGATGCAATGTTTTACCTTCTTTCTATAGTCAGGCTTGTCAAATCAAAACCTTTGTAACACGTTCTCTCCTTCTCTAATTGAAACGCAGCATATCTGAGGAGAACTTCATGAGCTATCAAAAGTAACGGCGAAAACTCTTGTCATACTTGTGGTCATCCACATGATTATTTTTCTAGCTGAAATTAAGTAACTTTTGAAGCAACTTTTGAAGCAACATTGCTGCTGCTTTAAAATTGATAGGCTTTATGAAAATGCAGAAAACAGTATGTCAGATACTTATTGGGCACAGGGCCAGTTCAGCTACACCTACAACACTCAGCTGTTAGAGGCTCCTGATTTTTTTTCTGCCAGCAAGTCTGAAGCAATCTCTGGGCTGATAAGATCAAAAGAAACACTAGTATGTGTTATTAAACAAGAGATTATATAGATTCTTGTTAAACCACTGTTGTTGGATCATGATTAAAAGGTTACAGTTGGCAACTGCAGACAGTAACTGAGCCAAGACCGGGAGCACCTGCCAGTCCCAGAAGAACAGCAAAGAATAAAAAAAAATTTAAACCCTCAATTTCCTAGTTCACAAATTCCGTGTATATATATGCACACACACACACACACATCCATACATACCTATAATTAAGCATTTCAGAATTCTTAATTTGTTTTCTCAACACTTGTCAAGTTTCTTCCCCTGTTTTTCATACTCTTTTAGCCACAGAAAACAGAGCTACAACACACAGTGACAGAGCGACAGAATATCCTTTCTGGAAGCTTTTGAGGAGAGCCCACTGCTTTCAAGAATGTACAAGGCTTGAGAGACTGAAGCACAAAAAAGCAGCTGCAAAATGAAACCATAGTTTCATCACCAGCGCAAGTAAAACTTTTGAATTATACCACTGGAGTGTGCTGAGTACTGAGTTCAATTCAAAAATCTACACTTCAAATCCATATTTAAAAATCTGAGATTGGGTCACTATGATCTTCCTATAACCTGACATGTTCCTCATGATTGCTACAAATCTTGCTGTGCAGGTTTGCCCATCACTGGGCCATGCACACAGCTCGAGTTGAAACTACACGAAGCACTTTCAGGTAACATCAACTTACGCAGTCATCACTCCTCCTCCAGCACCTTTTTTTTTGCTGATTATTCCATGTGTCTTCTGCTGGTACAGAGATGCACAGAAAAACAAATCATAGACGTGACCCACCTGAAAGCAACTATTTTCTGCTCACAAGGACCAACAGAGGCAGGGGCAGACAGCTTAAGCCACACGCAGATCAAATCATAGCCTGATACTAACAACATAGTCAATTCAACTGGCATGATTTGAACCTCCCTTCGTTATGATTTTGACAAATAAACGTGAATTAGTTGTGAAGTGTTCAAATTATATAGAAAAGGCAGAATTAGTGATATACTTGAAACATCACACCGCAAATGAAAACTACAAAAACACTAACATCTCTGAGTATTAAATCCATATGTAAGCCAAAATTTAAATCTGGTTACTTATCCTACAAGAGCTTTACAAATGTAATAAATACTAAAAACCCAATAAATTTTCTTAGTAGTCTGTGCAGATGTCTTGTATTAGGCTTCTGAACATAACTGCTTAGCTCATGTTACAAATATCATCCAAGATTTCATCTCCACCATGAGAACTTCTGCTTATCTGTCTCTTCTTCTGCCAGAGCTCACAATCACTGAAGAATTACAAGGTTTGATATTACCTTAGTATCCAAAAAGGAACTGCAAGTTATTTGTCTTTAAAAGCTTACAGGTGCTGAAATAATTTTGTTGCTGTGAAGCACATGTATTAAAATATTACAAGCACAACACTTTGCAAGGCAGCATCATGAAAGCCACTGTATCCAGTAATGATTGACACTGGTGAAATTTCTGAAAAGTAGCAGCATGTGATGAATTTCCGATAAGCATTAACAGCTAGTAAAGGGACAGGGTTAAAGAGGTAAAAATAAATTATCTATTTCGATAATTCGGACATAAAAAGCAGGGTTTTCCCACTATTGCAACCATTTAACCATTATGTTAAGTGGTGTATTTGATAACTGAAGTCAGTTACACAGAAAAATTTTTAAATTACTAAAAATTTTGGCATGCTCAGATTTATCGTAATTTGGCTACAACAGACAGTCATCTTTGGTGCTCAAGAGCTTCCTGCCCTGCATGCCCAAGCCCATAGCTGCCCCCTCTGTTCTGCCAGTTGAGATGGTGGGAAGGGCAAAGAAGAGGCTGAGGAAACCAGTGGAGCAGCCAGGAGAAACACACATTAAGGAATGTGCTCAGGAACTGTGCATTTCTTTTCTTAAAAATGCCGTACAACTAGCAGACACCTACAACAAATGCTATTTCTATATATACATACACAGCAGTACTTTGGTGTTTACTAAGTGAGGAAAAATATTTAAAATTGGTGATAATTATTTATGTTTGTGCATCAATCCTGGCACCTTGTATATGATGTCATTTCACATGAGTATTCCTCTATCTCTCCACAATTTTGTCAGAGTTTTCATTAACATTGTGAACGACATGCATGCTTGGCAAGTAAGAGCCCCCTTGGGAACGTGAGGAGGGGGAATAGCTAATTGATAAGCTAAAATGCCTCTCACATTTCCCCAGATAGGAGCCTCCACAATGTACAGCTGACACTGGCTGTCATCATAAGACACAGTCAGCTCCTCAGGGGAACAAGGCCTCCTAACAAGTAACATTTATGTGAGCATGTTAGGAAAGAATCAGACCTGACTGGAAGGGGGTGAAAGCACAGATTGTGTTATCTGTTGAACGGAGGAGTTCATGCTGTGGTGGAATTAGTTCCCAGTGAATTTGCCTGAGAAAGTATAGATACTCTTGTGGCACGTGAAAGGAAGGACTTGAGCTCTTGCCACAGATGTCTACTCCATCCCACTGCTGGAGGGTCCTTCTCGCTCAGCATCCACATCACTGCAGTAAGCCAGGGAAGGGACTCAGGCTGCTGGTGAAGGCTGTGCTTCAGAGAGCAACTCGTTTTGCTTTGAAGAGCCTCTCCACTGGTCCTTTTAACCACCTCCTACATGGAGGCTGAGTGGAAAAAAAAGATGCTAGCAGAAGCTAAGAGAAGCACTATTATAAACTGTTCTAGCTCAATTCACAGTGCCTTCCCTGTATTTTTATTAAGCTATAATAGTCTTAGACCTAAGAAATAGAAGCTCAAAACTGATACAGAAACCAGTGGAAAAATAATGGTGTTTTACTGAAGTACTTAATTTTAAAAGATTACACAGCAAACACCCATTCTTCCACCAGTACACAACTTTGTTACACCTTGATTAGGATAAACAGTATAGATTATATTATACTCCTCTTTCTCCCAGCAGTTTTGTCTTGTTTGTTTTACCAACAATCACTTAAATGTTAGAAGACCTGTCACCCACTTCTGCACACAACACCTACAAGTTCAGGAAAAAGTCTTGGCACTAGCAGAGAATGCTACGGAGAAGGCAGATTAATTTTTATTCTTTCTGCTATTGTTGCTCCCACCACAACAGAGAAAAAAATAAGATCAAAACAACATAAGCAAAGTGCAACAAGGTTAATATAAGATTACGCCCTTTGGTCATTGTTTAAATATTCTCTTAGATTATTTAAAAGTAGGTATGGATGTTTATTCATGCCTAGAGGCATTGCTTTTTTGCTGATCCCAAAACCGAATACAACATTTCAAAACAACTAAAAACATCACATTTCCTTTATATTACACCCCTGCTATATTCTGCTCTGCACCCCCACCTCTCTCACCCTTTGCTGTTCTCTGGGAAGGTAGGATAGCTGTCTGCACACAGTCTCCTGCTGGGAGCTGGGGAAGAAGGGTTGCCACAAAGGCTGTCCCAAACCCTCAAATTACATCTTGCATGGCATCCATCGTGGTGGATCAAATTCCCAGTGGCAAACTGCATCCATACAGTGGTATCAGACCAGTAGGAAAAGGTGGAGAGGAGAGAAAAGCGAAGGGACAGATAATGTGGGCTACTTGGTTTACCAAATCTCCCGAGTCTGCTCCTGGAGAACTTCAAAAGTATTGTGGTACTTGGTAATACTGTGATTTTTATTTTTTTATAACTTTAAAATATAAATGAGGACACATTCAAACAGTATCACAACAATACACAAAACACATCAAAGAAAGAAGTCACCTTGATAAAGAGAGTTAAAAAACTCTTGAAAAGGACATAATTAGCTAAGAGCTGGTTATCAAGATCTAAACCAATTCATCTGCAAATATTATTTTCATTTAGCAGTATTAATCGTTACTACGATAATTAATGAAAATCTGATTCCAGAAAAGAGCTGTGCAATCCCTGAGATAACTGCAGACAGCACCCATGTCCAAGACTATGGTGTTGTACCCCGAAAATTACCAGGAACCTGAAAAAGTCATAATAGGGAGATTAGCTGCACTTGTAACTGGTCACCCAGTCCATCTCACAGCCAAATTTAATAAGCTCTTGACATTACTGCAGTATCTCCACGCTCAGTTGTTTCAAATTTCTGGACACATTTTAGGAAGCTACACAAAAATCTCAAATTCTTCATTATTTTTGGCATATAATGTAAAATACTATGTGACAGGGAAGGCGCTTTATCTCATGTTAGCCGAGGAGCTATGGATTTACTCTAAGCTCTCCTTCATCTAGACTCTCTCTACTCAGTAAGGAGAGACTCAGCAGGCACCCCTGAGTGATAAAGTGGCAAGTTCAAATGAGAAAACCTTCCAGCAGCTAAACCTGAGAGAGAAGTCTGATCCTTCTTGCAACACTTTCCCTCACTCATATCTTTTCCAGTCTATACAGAGCCATCAGGCACTGTATCACTGTTTTTTCAAATACAAAATGCATTAACTAGTGGCTAAATATAGTGTTAAAAAGACTACAACACAAACAACATGTTTAAACAAAATTTTGAACTGCTGCTAACCATGGATTTTTTTACCTGTTTCACACTTGATTTTGCTGCAGAAACACAGCCACTATTGAGTAAAAGTACCAGGTCTACGCAGAGCACATAGTACAACATGGGGTGAGTGAGTTCAACTCTTTTCTAATATGCATGTTCCAAATTTCAATGCAGCACAAAACAATTATCCCATGAGAAAAACCTACATCTGAAAAATGTCTTACTCCACTAATAACTTAATTTTTTAAATACATTTTTGTTTATGGAAAAGTTAATTAAGTTATTTAAATTATTTGTAAAAATTGAAAGGCTTATCATACATATGATTTTTACCTACAGGTGAAAAAAGATTATTTAAACACTTTCATTAATGAATCATCTGCATTTAATACAGTTGCTTACTCCTCTAGAAGACATCATCAATTATATTATTTCTTGTAAAATTACTGCTGTAGATTTGAATCTTTAAAACCATCATATTTTCAAAGTGATATGTGATTTCTTTCCTCCCCCCCCCCCCAAATTTTGCATTCAAAAAATTCTCAGCACCAAATTAGTCCTAAATGTCACCAGAGCCTACCTCACCTTGGCTTGCCTGGGGAGCCACAACACAAGTACATTTGAAAGACCTGTCTGATTTGGCTGACAGGAAAGGATGAACAAGTGCAAAGATTTCTTGTGATAAGAGAAAAAGTTTAGGAAAGCACATCATGAGGTCACTCAGTTCACTGAACTGTGAAAAATGACTCAACATTAATATCTTCAAATACAACAGCAAAGAGCTCGATGATTCCTTGCTGCTCTCCAGAACACACCTGCTGCCCTTTTGAACTGTCTCATTAGGTATTGCTCTGAAGCACACAGATGAGCTTTAGCTAGTGAAGATTACAGGGCTCCACATGCTGCTCTGTCAGGACATAATTTAATTCTCTGTCTTCTGCACCTGTAGGTGCACCACAAATGGTGCAGAAGAGCAGATGATTTGGTTAAGATCCTGCTGTTAAAGGCTTTTAGATTATAGGACAGGCATTCTGAAAGCAGTACAGTATAAGGTGAAATGCACCCATAGGTGGTCATGAAATATTTGCTCCATTAAACTGACTCAAGAAACTCTGGATTTCCCACGCTGAGGTGTGAGTAGATGAACTGCCAGCTAACGAAATAAAAAGGCATTCAAAACAGGATTATACGAAAAAAACACTATTTAAACTTTGAAGACAATGGATGATTATGATGTAAATCAAACAACCCCAAACATCCTTGGGTTCAGGGATGACCAGTTAAAAACACCTTTTCATCTCTCGGCTACTCCCAGACTAGCTCTGTAAAAACAGGACTAGGAACAAATTGTGGGGCCAGCTCCCTATTGCACCAAACCACGCTATCTTAGTTGCATTCAAAAGCATAACTGAGCTATGAGAACATCTAACTGCAATGCAACAACACTAGAATCTTCTCTTTCCAACCACAATTTTATCATTTTTATGTCATTAACACTGAAAATAAGAACTAAACAAAGTGTGACAACTACGGTTAACACAAGGGGTTAACAAATTCGAACCCAGAAAAATGTAAACTCAAGGTAAAATTGCTTTCCTGCAAACTGAAGCAATGGAATTGAAATTAAACTGCATTTAGTTTAAATCCTACTATCACTGGAAACTCTTTTTTAAAAGTCAGCAGTTTTGGCATAATTATGTTTCTGGCCTGTTTCCTCAACAGTCTCAAAAGACTTTCCTGTAAAACAGCTTAAGTGCACATCCTACTCTGTAAAATGACAGAGTGCATAATATCAGGGTATCCATCAAACATAGATGTGATTTTTTTTTTTCCCAATAGAGCACATAAGAACAAATCAATCAACCAAAAGATTTCAGCATATCTTAGTGAAAGTATCCTGAAACAAAGAGTTCTTTCTGCTAACTTAATAACGAAGACAACTGAAGTAAAAGAAGACTTAGAAGGTTATCTCATCAAATTTCATTATTCCATATTTAAGGGAATGCTTTCACAAATACTCCTGAAATCTTTGAATACCTGGGATTTCAGAGATTTCAGTAATTTCTCTGAATCCAAGGCAGAAACAAAAGGATTCAATCTTGTTTCCTTAATAGCCGCCACAACAGCCCAGCAGTACCCAGCACCACAACCCCCTGCACGCACCTTTGCATGGCCAAAGGGCGCTCTGGGGGAGGCCAAGAGCTGCTTATATCCCACCAGCCAACAACAGCTCCTCATTCAGAGTATAAGCAGAAGCCTATAATCTTACAATTTACAATAGGCTTATTAAAAACTTGAGGGAGTTTTGTTGTTGCTGTTGATTTTTTTTTTTTAATAACTTGCCTGCCTTGCTATCTTCTAGCATTGTTACTAGTAATATTAAATTACTTTTTAGCATCAGCTGGTGGAGAGAGAAATTTTTTAAGCTTTCAAATCACTCACATGTACACATCACTTTCTACTTTGCAAAAGGTATTTCTAGCCTAGAGCCACCTCTTCTTTTTGGAACCCATAAGAAAATATTTTGTGTTCCCTCCACATGCTCTCACTGTCATTAGGATTAAAATTATTCCTTAGCTGGATCAGTTTCCTTTTCACACTACCCAAATTCAGGTGGTGGTTAGAGACAGCTTTGTTAACACAACACCACTAAAAGTAAAGATATAAAATACATACAACACATGAAAAAAGACAAACTCAGAGACAGAAGACCCCCAAACATGCTCAAATTCAAGGATTTTTTTTTAAAAAAGCAAAATGCAAAAGGGGGTTGGGAACAGGAGCATATTCAGGGATTCAAATCTGAACCTAAAGTTAAACCAAACTCACAGATCACCAGCCTCTAAATTAAACACAGGAAACACCATGTAACCCCCCCATATTTGTCATTATTTGCACTATTGTCACTATCTGCAAGGTATGGTTGACCTCACATGAACCTTAATGTTCATGGACTGCAGGGAATCATTACAGAAGTGAAAACCGGGGCAACAAAAGCAGAGTGGAGTCAAGCAGGCAGCATATGCCCCAAAACAGGCAAAATTTAGACAAACAGATCAGGTTACACATACTCAAGCAAGTACACAGCAGTGTAAAATAGGAACCAATAGTTTCAGCTATCAAATTACAGAAAAAAACCCCCATGTAGAAATGCAATACCAATATAGACAAAACATTAATCTGGACAATAGGATAATACTTAAGAGATTACTTACATTATAGATATTTGGTTGAAAGTTTGAAAATGAATATAATAGTTCTGGTAAACGAAAATGAACTATTGTGCTCCCATTAGTATTTTTAAATACATATCTTGCAAATAATAATTTAAGATACTTTATTCACGCAATTAAAATGACGCTATGACATAATAACAGTGGGTATTAATGTTTTTGACACTTTAGATTACCTACTTGGTATCAATTTCAGCCCCTACTGAGAGCAAAAGAATTATTTATATGAACTCTCAACATATTTAAAATAGAAGCAGATAAGACCTGGGTAAATTCTCTTCATTGAAATTATACTGTCCATAGATACACAAAGGGATTCACACAGAGAAGAGGCACAAAGCAAAAGCACCAGCCTTGCCAGGTCTGAAACTTTCTGGAGGGCGGATTAAAAAACAACTTCCTTCCCAGCAGGGCTGGACTCTTCTCCCACAGAACAAGCAACAGAACAAGAGGAAACAGCCTTAAGCTGTAGCCAAGAGAGGTTTGTTTTAGATATTAGGAAAAAATTCTTCACCTAAAGGGTTGCCAAGCATTGGAAGAGGCTGCGCAGAGAAGTGGTGGAGTCATCATCCGTGGAAGGATTTAAAAGATGAGTGGATGTGGCACTTGGGGACATAAGTTTAGTGGTGGACCTGGCAGTGCTGGGTTAGAGTCAATCTTAGAGGTCTTTTCCAACCTTAACCATTCTGTGATTCTACTCCACTTTTCTGATGACTGCATCAAATTTCCGCAGTGCCCAGGGCCTGAATAACACCAAGTCTTTACCATTACAAAGACATTTGAGATGTCAGCCAAGGGGAATATAACATGCTATTATTTCAGTTCATGAGTTTGCGTCTTTGAGGTATTTTCTCCTGCCATATTTGATGTGCACCCATATGCTCTATCAGGTTTCTGGGCTTTTTTTTCTGAACATCAGAACACCACTTCTTTGAGCAAAGTGCTGTTTTCAGACCAAACACTGTAATTTTCCATTTCAGCTGTAGTAATGACAAAGCTTTCAAGTGGGAGACTGTTTCACAGAGTCTGGAGCACCAGGTGAGTTCCAAACACACCCAAGGCTGTCCTCTTGCACAGCTTACTGCATTTGCTGCACTCACTGATGCTGTTTTGGTCCTGTGTAGTTCAGTCGCTTCTGTTACAAGGACAACGGAGCTTGGACAAAAATCTGTTCATCATGAGACCAGTTCATGAAGAGTCAGTAAAATACATCAACTGTTCTGATTTGCAGAGTAATGTGTTCTGTTCTCCCATTATGCAAGGTTTCTTCCTCTACCTACTCACACAGGAGTAGGTTTGTCGGGGTTTTTTTTAGCCAGGAATATCCCCTCCTCACTTTTCTGTGCCCTACCTCCTTATCACTTGCCATAAATCGAATGCTGTTGCAGAATTATGCTATTCAGCCCCTGGAAAAAGTGGAACTGATATTCTGCATCTTTGCACGTTCCTTGAGAAATAACCAAGCAGAGCAGTACACAACCAGAAGTTATTTATCAGATGAGATGAATCACTCAGTAGTGGGATAACAGCATAGCTCTTATAATACATAAAACACTGAAGGAAGCAACAGCAAAAGGTGGACAAGTAGGCAGAAAAGGAGTTCAAATTTTGTGGAAATTATAAAAGAGGATCAATTTGGTAGGCGGTTTGGTCTTTCTATAAATCGGCTACTCCCTTGCCCACGAGTGACATGAAAGATGTGTCTCCTGAAGCAAAGGGGAAAAAGGAAATAACAATGAAGACATTGATGGAGACAATATGGAGAAGTTCAGCATGTTGAGTTATTTTAAGTTTAGAAAAAAATGCCAGGAATCCAGGAAAGAAAAAATATTACAGGAGGGAGGCAATTTTACTTTGTTTTTTTTAAATGTGTTGGAAAGAAAGTTATAATCTAACTTTGTAAGGAAATATTGCAGCCAGTAAAACTGATTTAAACCCTCTAAATTGCAGCCAGGATGATGACTGAGGAATTTAAAAAATACTCATGAGAATCAAAGGAAATGTCTTATTAGCTTATCTACAATTAAGTAAAACACAGGTTACCTGTGGAAGAATAATTCACTACTACAACTCACAAAAAAAGTGAAACAAAATGGAAAGAACAGTTTTACCACTGTCCCATCATCAGTGGATCTGGTCAATTTTGAGCTAGTCATCAGTCTACTCACTGATACTTAGGAATAATTAAATCTGTCAGGACAAGGAAGAGGAATAAATTAGTACACCATTAAGAGTCCTTTTCAACCCTAATTACAAGCTGCCTTTCGTCAAAAAAAAAACCCAACAAAAAACATACTAGGGGTTTTCTGTTGTTGCCTTTGTGTCCAAGAGCTTTACTTTAAACTGCAAAAACAAGAAACTAAACTGAGCCTTGTACAGGGTCTTTAGCTTGGTACCCCTGTACAAATATCCCAACATCAAAGCAGTTCTCAGATTGCTTCCAGAACTTCTGGCAGAGTTTCATACCATTCCTAGAACACCTCCTTCACTACTGGGGCAATGAAACGCTTCTTCAAACGCTGACCAATATTGTGCTTATTACCAAGGGAGAAGCACACATAAAAATATTGTTTGGGGGGAAAATCACAGACCCTTATTACCATTTGGCTTCTTAAAACAAAAAATTGAACTCACAACACATACATATCACATTAAAACTGAATGAGGGCTGAATACTAGCAGATTTAATGTAAGAAGCCTTTATGAATCTGACCTGAGGTCCCTATGCTTTTGAGCAGAAACAAATCCAAGACAGAAAATTAAACAACAGAAAAATTAAACAACTGAAAAATAAAAAAATAAATACTTGAGAATTAAATTCTGTTATCTTCTGGTTTCTCTTGAAAACGTGTCTTCTATTGGAAAGCTTTGATATAAAAATTAGGAGCTTTCTCAGGTCTTACCTATAATAAGTACTGAATCTCTATCAAAGAGCTTTTGCTTCCAATTAAAAAACAAATGTTCACACCTGAAAAGTTTTGATTAATAATAAGACAGCCTCACACAACTGGATAAACATTCTTGTATACTCTGAAAGGGTATAATTTTGCTAAATCTATAGACATTAAAGAAAAAATGGTTAAATAAAAAAAACTTTTAAAGTATTTTCTCTCTCCCAAATACAGCACGATTTTTATCTGCTTGTTAGGTCACCTGAGCAGAAACTACTTTAGAATCATGTAACACATGACAAATCAGGCCTTATCTTCAAAGGTGGGGGTGGGAAAACCCAAAGGAATTTCAAACTCCTGAGACACCAACAAAGAATTCAATTATTAAGTGATTTACTACAGTATTTTGATACTATAATCTGCCTACAATACAGGAATGGGTCAAAGAAAAATTGAAGCAACCCTGGTTCATTACTATATCTTCAAAAGTTTAATGTGTATATTTTCAAATGTTTAACATAATGCCAGATAAGAACATCAGAAACAGAAACACAATTCTTTCTCTTTTTTAGAGATCTTTCCTAAAATTCCTTAAGATACCCTGAGGGAATTAATAGAGACAAATCTGAACTCTCATCTATACTGGGAAAATGACTGAATGAGGTATTCCAGCAATAAAAGCAGCTTTGTCTAAGTTTAGCTCTCCTAAAATCCCTACTTAGGGAACCTTTCACATTCAGCGCTGTGGGACTGAAGACATCTTAATAGCAGGCAGCACATAAATTATGGTGTAACTCAGGGACAACCTTTCCCACAGTCTTCTGATCAGATGGTGAGATCAGACCAAAGAGTCCCCCTTCAACAGGCTGGCCCAGTTCTCCCAGTACCACTCCAGCAAGGCTTGTACTTTCTAACTACATTTCTCTGACACAGCTCTCACTTTGGGGATGAAGCTGCAGAAGCAGAAATCTTGTGGGCTCTTTATACTTATTATAAGAAAAGACTTTGTCTTGATAGCACCTTAAAAAAAACCAACTGTTGAATACTGGAGAAAACAAAAATGGGGCAGGTGCCAAGAGATAACTTTCAAATGCACAGACTGTTCTCTCTGCTTCATACATAAGTACAGCATTTGAAATGCTAAACAGGTGTCACTTTTCACTCCAGAATTAGTAATGTAACCTCAAATTGTAATTTGTAATTTTTTTTACATAAAAATGCCTTGAGGTAAGGGACCAAGGGAAGAAGCTTTTCTTAGCCAGCTATTTGTGACCATGTCTATTGCTGAGCAGCTTTAAAATCATGTACTGATATTTTGTATGCCAAAATATTTATCAGTCAATAGAATTAAGTATCTTTATTTCTGTCTTTTGTATACAAAGTTCCACTACCTAGAACAGTATTTCCCATATTATTGACACATCAAAATAATCAAAATATTTTGTGCATCTTGATGCCAAATGCTGTTTGTAGAAACTGCATACACTAGAACTGAATTTATATTTGGAGTATGAAAAAATACTCATTTAAGCCAGTTTCACAAGTACAGTTGGAAAAAAAAAACAGTTCACATTTTATTAAACATATGTGCACACTTCCAAATGTCAGGAATTCCAACCACTTTCCTTATGACTGGAAAATAGTACCCACTCATGGTCTCTTCACACAGTCATTTCCAAGTGAATCTGAGTTCAAGGGCATGCAGATGACACAGGGAAATTTATATGTCTACATTTTTGTCCTGAATCTACACAAAGTCCAATGAGCTGTAATGAATGCCACAGAGAGGAGTACATTGTGTACAAAATAATCTTACTGAAAAGAAGTATTTCCACATCTGCCTCTGTTCAGTTCCATCCTGCACAGACCGCAAAATGACACAGCTCAGAGCGAATTCAGAGAAGTAAATTATAAATGAATGCTGAACTCTTCTTACAAACAAGTTAACGGAGATTTAAAATCCAACATGCAAGGGAGTCAAAGCACTTGCCAGAAAGAGGCTTTGTAAAGAACACAGTGCATCTCTCCCTTTGCTATAAACACTCCAGCAATGAACAAAAGGAGGCAGCAAGGCTGTTACTGTTAACCCAATAAGACATTTTCATCCAATTAGGAGTGAAGCTTAGCTTCCAAACTTTAGTGAAATTCGAGAGATATGCAAAGAGTATGATATATCCTATATCCCAACAATATTATTAGTCCTAAATTTTTAGCATGAAGTTTCCAGGGCAACCTGAGCATCACCTTCTGTCACTGGATGGTTGCAAAGAACAGAGGCTGCCAAGCCACAGGGACCCAGCTCCACCAGAACCTAAAACTGCAGGAGACCACGTGGGTTACCAAGACCATGTTTCACTGCAGGTAACCCCATTATTTAGTTAATGATAGGAATTAAGTACATCTATTGCATCACCTATTGCAAAGTAAGCAGTGGCATTCTGCCCATATAAGGAAGAGAGAAAAGCTTACTTTTCACATGTACTTGCAGGACTCCGAGTCAGTCACTCACCTATCCCAAGCCTCTCAAGAAGATGTTAACACTGAACTTTTTCCCAGTCTTTTCCCAAGTTTATTCAGGTAGTCAGCTGTTCAAGGCAGGTATCATCCCTTACTAAGTTCATGTAGTTTCTGATACAAATTGCTGGTGCAATGGTAATTCAGGTCTCTGGTCCGTCTTTCATTACTTTGTCACATGATGGGTTCTGTGACAGCCCTCGTGTGCCTCCTTTGTGAAAGGAAGTAAACCAACATTGCATAGTGAAGATGGGGAGCACCATCCTTATTACCTCAGAAAATGTCAGCCTGAGCAGTTCAAATTTTTAAAAGTATATGGGATACGTATAATACAATATAATAAATATAAGCCAGGGCTGGTAACTATTCCAGGGATTCTAAATGTAAGGCTAGAACAGTGCTCATTCCAATGAGTCTTTCAATGCTCTGACCTAAAAAAAAAATTTAAAAAAGAAATTAAAAAAAATAACTTCAAGTACATGCTTAAATTATTATTTCCTGTCTAGCAAAGAGCTTAAGTCACTTGTTCGGTCAAATACTGTTGAAATCAAGGGGACCCATACGCACTCTTAAATTCACTCCCCACTGAGTAAAGCACTAGAGCATGTGTTAAACATGCCCTTGGGAATTAGTGTCTCATGCTGCACACTCTCACAAACATTTAGGCACATGTTTAGTTTTGTCACCATGAATATTTCCATTGATAAACACATCCATAGCTGTTAACAGGAAAAAGACCTGAAGCATTACTAAGGAGGAAATGTATCAAATAAATTACAACTGCAATACTGCTTCTTTTCGTAAATTACAATCCCAGAGGTGAATAAGAAATTTCTCTATATGAACAGATAAGAGCAAGGGAGTCAAAACTGTTAAGGGGAAAAAAATACTACAGAAGTAAAGCAAGTTATTGGCACAGCTGACTAACAGAAAAGTAAATTTTCTTTGCTCAGTTTCCACATCTTTTCCATACTCATAGTTCTTTAATAGGGCATGTAAATCCAAAACACCATAGTATTTGCATTTTTAATCCCATATAATTAATGAGCACTTTCCCCTCTTACTTCAATCAGAACTCCCATATAGGAAAATATAAGCCAATTGATGCCATATGTCCCTCTGAATTGTTATTCCAGATGTATTCCTTGTATTCCTTGGAGTCACAGAATTGAAGTTCCTGTTTCCTTGAAAAATAACACATTCCTAAAAACTCAAATGAAGCAATTTTTAGTATAAAGTAGTTTATTAATACGATTCCTTTTTTTGGTAATGTTCATTTCCTTCAGCATTTTTTCCTGTAACCTAAGTACAAAATAAAGGAACAATTTACCTATAACGTATTAAATTGTCAAGAAGCACAAACGCACTTAGCTTTAGCTTTTAGCTTGACATTTCTCTGGCCAGAATGGCTACCTAGCACTTAGACAGGCATTTGAGAACTAATTTTTAAGTTTTCATTTCCATTAGCACAGAAAAACTTCACTCATAGTCTGAGTAGTGGGATTGGATCAGAATTCTTGCTTTTAAAACACTGCAATGTTTCATTATCTTTTTCTTTAGCCTTGTAACAAAGAAAGAAATAAAAATGCACCATCTTTGTGGGAACATTTGCTTAACTGAAGGTTAACTGCGCTTTAAGTACTGCAAACAGAAAATCAGAAGCGGGGAAGGGAGTTGCAGCAATAGCTTTCCCACACTGCCCTGCCAACAACCTCAACCTTGTTGGGCCATTTTCTCTAAGGGCTAGAAGTAATTAAGTTTCATTGCTAAATCGGTCTTGAGGCTGTCTTGAGCAGAAAAATCACTTATGCTTAATTGCATGCGGTGATGTGGTGAGCAGTCCATTAGGCAGACTGCAGACACCAGTTTACGTTTTGCAGCTCTGCAGGATACTCATAAGTGAAAGGTCATTATTTTATCCAGGCAGTCACTTGTATAATGCTTATTTCCTACAGAAAACAGTGCTACTTCAACAAAGGTTCATATTTGAGCTTTTGTTACATAGCTCTACTAAATATTATTGTGAGGGTTGTTGGGCTTAAAAACTTGAGTTTCTGAAACTTAGAAACAATAAAACTGAATATCTATTCTACCATAATAAACATATATTTAATAATTATATTATCATTTTATTGATTGTAGTACAAATATTTAAAAACCAGTATATTTAAAAAAACTGAACTGCCCATCATTTTTAATACAGAAGATGCATATGTGACGTAAATATGTATAGGCACACACACACATCTGAACACATGCACATGGCCAGAGGAATGTTCTCCATGACCAAGAAACTCTACAGACTGTTTGCTAATCAGAGCCACATATTTTTCACCTGATTCCATCAACAAAGAATTAGTTTCCATAAAATTGTAACCGACAGGAACAGATTGGTGTCATGGTTCAGAGTGGGAGAATTGTTCCAGCAGTTCATGCACCCTAACATTCCTGCTGCTGGCAGACCAGATCTTCACCTATTGCAACCACCTTGCACTGAGATACCACTCAAGAAAGACAATATAATCCTTCCTAAGTGATTAAATATTGTAAAAATATTACAATAAATATTACAATGAAGCAGTGCAGACTGTTACTACAGAACTTCAGCAATGTTAATTTCCATTAACATGCACTATTCCTGATTCTTGAGTATTCACAATGCTCACTCCTGAGCAGTGAGCAACAGCATTTGATCTTGCCCATAACAACAACTTGCTGAACATTTGTAAAGGTACCTAAATATCAGAGGCTAGACTGTTCTCCTATACATGCTGTTATTTAGGTATAGGGTTGGCCTCACAGGGCAAATGCGCTGAAGTTCTTTAAAAGAAGGAAGAACATCAAAAATTTTAAAGTTTGAAATTATTTCAGATCACTGGAGTGTAGTACCAGTCTTACAGCGTCCAAAAAAGCCAGCTGTGCTCACCCAATAAGGATCACAACCTGTCACGTGATGGAAATGCTCTAGAGTCTCATCCCCTTGCCACCAAATAGTGTCACACCAGAAATACTACACCCTGTGCTTGGTATCAGTTCCCAATCCTAGCAGTCAGCTTAGCCTTTATAATCTGGAACTGCTTACCTTAGGTACTGTCATTTGATTTTCCTACAGATTAAGAGAAATTCATGTAAATTTTAACTTTTATATAATATTAATCCAGTATAGGCCCAATAAAAGTAGGGTTATTCTAGTTTTGTACCTACCGAAAAATGTTTGAAAATTTAGGTCTTTAAACACAAAGAGTAGCACACAGAATCACAACCTGATTGTTTAAGTTGGATGGAACGGAAAAAGCTTTCTCACTGATTGTAGGCACATTCACTCTTTTTTCAGAAACCCAAAAAAGACATTTCAAACTGCATTATGATTTATGCAATCTTCTAACATACAAGACAACTAAAAGTTACCAAAGATGACTATTATTTCTTCTTTGTGTTCAACAATACTTTACTAAGTCAAACACATGGACAAGAAGCATAAAATAACTTGAATTGAATGAGAAAACTGTTTTCCAAAAGGAGTATTACATTTAATTAGCTGAAAATCACTGAATGTAACAGTTACACTAAAATTAAGACACCCCTTCTTCAAAGTGACTGTTCAGCCTGGAGAAGAAAAGGTTGCATGGAGACCTCACAGAAACCATCCAGCATCTGAAGGGGGCCTACAGGGAAGCCAAGAGGGGTTTCTTCATCAGGCACTGTATTGATAGGACAAGGGGGAATGGCTTCAAACTGAGAGTACATTTGGATCAGCTGTTAGAAAGAAATTCTTTACTGTGAGGGTGTTGAGGCACCGGCACAGGTTGCCCGGAGAAGTTGTAGATGGCCCATCCCTGGCAGTGTTCAAGGCCAGGGTGGATGGGGCTTAGAGCAACCTGTTCTAGAGGAAGGTGTCCCTGCCCATGGGGGGGGGGGGGGGGGG